>CADEBD010000337.1:11595734-11684644 GCA_902825455.1 Arctia plantaginis
CAGAAGACGTGCACTCGCGTTTTTTAGAATTTCACGTGAAAATGCGATATCACTACGCGGTTTTATTCGAACACACGAAGGTAATAAGTCCCAATCGCGACACTTCACAAGAAATATCAACGATGTTTCCATTCGCGCTCGTTTTTTACGTAAATATTCTAGGTGACGCACTTGTTTTGCAATTTCCGACCCGTAGCGGTTTGCTATACTAACTTTTAAACTTTCGCGTTCCATGATAATTAATATTATTTAACGGGAATTAACGCGATCTCTTATTTAGGGTATTACATACCTCTGGTTTGCCTGACGTTTCGACCAGGTTGCACCGGCCGTGGTCACAGGCTGACTGGCTCATCGGCGCACGCCCTCCGTCGTCGAATCCGTGAAGTAGAAGGCTCTTCAACTACCGCACATTTTCGATATTGTTTTTGTGTCGCCATGTACCGTCACATACCACACTAACAGTGTCCCTATTCTGTAAGCAAACCGATGAGTCCCTATTCTGGTGTTTAACCGATTGCGCAGAAAAGCGAGGTGGTATGTTTTTTAACACTGGATTCCACGCTGTAGATAATTTAAAACCATCTTTCCGATTGAAAGTTTTATGCTTTTTAATCTCAATCGCTTCACGTACAACTCTTGAGTAAAAGTGACGTTCGGTGGAGAGGACTTGCGTGCGGTGAAATTCAATCCAGTGCTTGATGCCTGCATCGAGTGCATGTTAATTCCCGTTAAATAATATTAATTATCATGGAACGCGAAAGTTTAAAAGCGTTTGGCAATCAATTAAAACTTTAACCCTTACCAAAAAAAAGTACTACTAATTAAAGATAGTTTGTCATGAAGGCAATCACTCAAGTTAAGCTATTTTACCTCAAAAAAATTGCTATAATTTTTGGTTACAGATGACGCGCCGTTCAGTAATATAAACGCTTATAATATTCACGACGTGAGCGACTGGAAGGACTTGAACCTCAAGTTCATACTGCAAGTGATCCGGGACTACCGCCTGTTGAGAGGACACACGGCGCCCTTTGGCAACGAAAGGTACCGCTCTATGGCGTACATTGACGACGTCAAGGAGGGTACTGAGGACGACTTGTACTCCCGCAGTACGGGACAGACCGACGACGGTGACACCACCATCGAAGAATCGCCGGCCTCCACCGAAGAGTCCACTCCCGCAGTCACCCCCGCGAAGCCTTGTGGCGTCGGCGATATATTAGATCTATTGTACAGGTAAAATAGCTATATTATGCTTAAGAGGAAAAATGCCGACGTCATACAAGTCACGTAATTCATTGCCATTTTTTTAGTATACATTGCAGTATTTATAGAACTATTTAGAGTTTATCATATTTTATAAACTAAAAGCGTAAGGTCATGACTGATTGTTTCTAATACTTGTTAAAACCCTAGTTCTTTGAAATGAACTTTAATACACCGAGTTTATATTAGTTATATATAGTTGTTATGTATTATTTTGGCAAAAAAACCGTCATCAAAATTAACTAATTTAATTACTGCTTCAATTATTGTAGTTAATATGTTCAAATCTGGCTTAGTATTTACAATTTTCTAAATTATATTGCCCACTTAGTTGGGTGTATTTCGTAATACACCTAATGTGAAAAAGGTGAACTATATGAAATATTTGAATACTTGAGGGATTCTGTTACAATATGTGTATGATGTATATATATGGTAGGTATGGATTATAGTACTTTATACTCTATACTTATACATATATGTAAATTGGAGTAAATGCAAGGTGACGAGAGTAATATAAGAGTCATTTTGAACGAAAGAGAACAAAAAGGTTCAGACACAACCTGATGCTTTGTATGTCCAGAAGTTAATATTGCATTCTCTAACTTCAGTATCTTATTCATAGGAGTGCAGAGACGGAGGCGGAAGAAACTGAGAGTCATCCACCGCCCGAACGTGCGACAGCGGTGTGGGAGGCGAAGCGGTACATCGCAGACATGTACCCTGCTTGCATGGTGCTGCTTCGACAGGCTCTACGCTGGGACGTGGACGGTGATGGTCTTATCGAAAATAGCGGATTTCCCGATCAAACATTTGATGCTTGGGTCATGTCGGGACCGAGGTAAGACCATGTACAGATTTTAACTATTTCAAATTTTATAATCCTTAGTACCTAATATTTTCCTACCAAAATGTAGATGTCCACACAATACCAATACCAAAAAACTCTCGATCTCAAACTGTCATTAAAGGTATTTTCGTAATAAAGTATTAAATATCCAACATTGACTACAATGTGATTAAATGGTATTTAATCGAAGATTGAACCGGTAATATGCTAGTCTTAGTAATACTTTACAATTTACTACGAAAATACCTTTGATGACAGTTGCGAGATTTCTGCATTTCTGAACATCTTTTTTTTAAACCTTGGTCATTGTATACTTTTATCAAAAAGAACGGACTTGACTAAATTGAAATTCATTTTATACATGTAGAATTAAATTTTAGTTAAACGTTTACACTTTCTACAAGCTATCTCAATTTAAACATAATAATTCACTCATTACAAGTTAATTATTTGATTTTCAGTTCGTACTGCGGTGGCCTTTGGGTGGCATCAATAAGTGCAGTGTGTGCCATGGCCCGTATCCTCGGCCACGACGAAGATGAAAGAGAGTTTTCAAAATTGTTGGACCAGGCTCGTCACTCGTTCGAAGAAAAACTATGGAACGGATCGTACTATCTATTCGATACGAAACCGTCCAATAGCTGCGTGGTGATGGCTGATCAGTTGGCGGGACACTGGTAAGGATAGACCAAGATAAGGCAGTAGACCGCTATAGAATAACCAAAACTTGTCTTTAAGCAATTATACTTTTAACGGACATGGTTCACCGGTGTATCATTTTTCACATTTTTTACACATACAAAATATTAGATATTCCTATTACCATAAAAGCGAAAGTTTGGGTGGATAGATGTTTGTTACTCAATGGCGCCAGAACGCCTATGAAGAGATTTAGATAAAATTTGGCACAGTGGTAGATTTTAGTCTGGAAAAGCACAGTGCTATTTTCATCCTGGCAAAGTTGATTAAAAAAATAACTTGTGTAAAATATATTTCAATTTCCACAAAGATCCACGTCTTCTGAATCGATTATTGTGCTATAATCTCAAACAATGAATGTTGTCTGTATGATCTGAGCCTTTAATCATATTTACGTTCTGATGTTGCCATGTTTTTTATGTTATAGGAGGCAAAAGAGCATTGCCTGAAGAGCAGGCCATGCTTTTGTTGCTCTTCACCCAATGCTCGTTTTCTACAACACTTCCCACACTAGTTTTCTATTATGTAAAAGCTGGTATAGATAAAAGAAGAAATATAACTAAATGTTTCGATAAGTTACAATTTAATTTATGTCTTCTCGATTTCATTGTTGTACGTAAAACGTTTTTCGTTTTAAGGTTCCTACGTGCATCAGGGTGGACGGAGCAAGTATTCCCGGAAGCACATGTCCGCAAAGCGTTATCGAGTATCTTCGCACACAACGTGCAGCAGTTCAAAGGAGGGAAAATGGGAGCGGTCAATGGTTATGTGGTCGGTGCCAGGGGACATATTGATACCACTGCTCTTCAGAGTATGGAGGTCTGGGTTGGTGTGACATATGGACTTGCAGCACTTATGATATATGAAGGTATGTATGTGGCTATATAACATCACTTGTCATGAGCACAATACATGTATGTCGGTTTTCGTGGTATATAGTAGCTTATGTCCTTCATCAAGAACACAACCCCCTTAAAGGATGATTTCTGTGTTAAAAACTATCCTATGTCCTTTCACGGGATTCAAATTATCTCTATACCAAATTTCACCTAAATCGGTTCAGCGGTTCAAGCGTGAAGAGGTAACAGACAGACACACACTCACATTTATAATAGAGGATAGAATATTACACATCCATGTACTATAGTATATGGATGTATAATATTCTAGCCTCTCCTAATTTTCATACTTTCGCGTTTCATGATAAACATATAAATAATTTGAGCGAAAGTCAATCCTGCCACAATGGTCAGTGTAACCTGGTCGAAATATATTATATTGCAGGATGTATCCAAGAATGTAATACAATTAGTATTTTATACCTCGATGATTCCAAACAGTTTGTATTAGGTTGTGAGCTATAAAGCATTTATTTTTAATCTTTGTCAATAATTATTGTTTCAGGAATGCACGAGGAAGCATTCCTTACTGCCGGAGGGTTGTACAAGATGTTAACTGAAATGGGCCTGTCTTTTGAAACACCGGAGGCGCTGTATGAGAACGGCAACCATCGCTCCATAGCGTACATGCGTCCATTAGCGGTGTGGGCTATGTACCAGGCTATAATAGCGAGGCCGCCGCCCGCACAACCCATAGCTAATGGCCACCTACACCACAACAAAGATAAAACTGCATTATAGTAACGTGTATAAGCTTTCTGTTGGTGCATCATGTATATTTATTTCACATGTCAATTTGAGGTAAAAAAAGAACATCTCTTAAAATCTTTTTTAAGAAAATATGAAATGAAAGATTATAACAAAAAATAATTAAAAAATTATTTTAGTTATGAGCGTCATGTTGTGATCAATTTATCTGATTCGCAAACGAGGAGATAATTTTAGGGATAGTTAACAGGAGTTCTTTGCCACCCTCTACTTATCGCCAAATTATAAAATGATATTTTTATAATAGAGTGAGATACTTTTTTTTTTATGAAATACTTACATATTTTTTATATATTACATGAATTTTAGGATTAATTTTAATCAGTTCGGTTATTGAATATATTTTTATTTTATGTAATTATTTATACTTTAGTTTCTAAAATTATTGTTATATTTTGAACTTATACATGAATGTACAGAAACAAGAATATATATTATTTAAGCAAATTGATCGTTTTGTCTGAAATCTTAATAGGCTGAAATATTTTTTACCTTTGGTACAACAACTTGAACTGAATATACAATAGTAATGTTTTTGCCATTTCTGATAACGGCTAGATTGGCTAGTTATATACTTACTTTTGTACATTGATAATAATAATGGTGTAAGTTTAAAAATAGGGAATTTTAATAATGTGATACATTTTATCTTATCAATGCCGCTTGTTCATATCCATTATTATTATTTATTTTAGCAAGCAAAATCTGGTACTAGTAAGCGATAAAGGGTTGAGTGTTACCCTCAAATTATTATCTGAGTGTAACATTATAAAAGTCAACTGTCAATCTCTGATTCACAGACGGGATATTGGAAGACGAACTATCATATACTATTTTCAACTATCCTTTCTGTATATCTGTTTCCCGGGTGTGACAAATAATGCATTTGTCCTTTTTTTAACTTTACTGTTTACTTTGCATAACATATATTCATGTTTTAGTTTGCCTTTATTTCCACAACGCGTTGTGGTGGTATAACATGACAGCCATCACACGAGTGTCTCTTTAAGCTTTTTTTTCTTTCTGTGATGCCACAACGTGTTGTGAAATATTTTTCGTATAAATGATATTTGACCGATACTGCACATATAAATACTTACTACTATTTATATATTCATTGCGTTAAATTTATTGCGTTAAAGAACTGTATGCTTCTATTGTTTTTTCCACGTTTGTCGCACGTGTTGTCGTTGAAGGCCATCTTATAATAAAAAATAAAATAATAGGTACTTTCTTACGTTAATAATAGGGAATATGCACGTGACACCAAAATGGACAAAATATTTATATTTGTAATTTTTATTGCTAAAAAAAGATACCCATACAATTATTTTTGAAATTTATTATAATTTAATAGTGAAACTTAATCATCAAAAATTGGCTTTTTTAAGATTCCCTTACGCTATTGGTTGAATAAAACGTGACGTCAACCTACACTGTCAAGAGTGTCAACAAGTTGTGTGTATTTGTAATATTTGGTTTCTGGTGATTATTTGTTTCATTTTAAGTTAATAACTTATACGTTTTCAGTGTTAAATTATTAAATTCCCGTGTAGAAAGACTCAACATAATGACTGAATATACTTTGTCAGGTGCAGTTTTGATATTATTTGGGCACAAAGGGACGGCACAATATTTATAATAAGTTTTTATTGGCTTTTCCATGGTAATAAGTTAATTTTTATCACTCACTTTTTTAACTTTCACAAACTTTGTGAACTTCACTCCGTTGTTGACATCGAATTCGTCTGAAAGTGTAATCTGACGTCACAAAAAAAGCGCGCCAAAATGGACGTGTTCAAATTGCCCCAAAATGATAGTGAATTTAATAATTTTTTTTTGCTTAACGTTTTATATTTCGGATATTTATTTCTGGTAATGTAATAACTAGTAGAATCGTTAAAAAAAAAATACATGCATATTCCCTATTATCTATGTACTTAGTTAAATTCGATGTAGATCTCTTTGGTAAAAAATGAAAATTAGCTCCCTTTTATTTTATTTATTTTCAAAGACACGTAAGCGTTCAGTAATCGCTTACTGTATGATTCTTGTGTGACTTATACGAAGATATATGAATTTCCTGTATTTGTAGACAAAAAATCTCTAGAAAGAGCATAAATGTTTCGAGCTCTTGCATCGATTTTGGCACTAGTATATTCTTCTGTCCCTGTTTTGACGGATTAAGAATACGGAGTGTCACCACCCCTATTCATGCCGTGGGTGTCGTAAGAGTCGACCAAGGGAGCAAACTAATAAGGAAAACAGCAAAGAGAAGGAAAACTTGACCCAAAAACCCTATACCAACCTGTCTGGCTAGCGTGGTATAGTAGGCCAAAACCTCCTTTCTAAGGAGAGGACTATGTCCAGCAGTGGACCATTAAAGGCTGTTGATGATGATATTCTTCAGTATTTGTATAAAATTGAATCGAGTTTATATCCAACCTAACTCTTAATGTCTAAGTGAAATAATAGTACATTTTAATATGGTTGGGTATTAATTTAGTGTGCTAAAGCGCGTGCAATAAAATTGTGGAGTCGTTGAATTTTGTTGAAGTTAAAAAAGAAATACAGATAAGCCTGAGAGGCGCATGTGTCGTATGAACGACATCAGCATTTAAATAATATTAGGATATACAATACAATAATTAGGTTTCTAAATTATTTACATCGACTACAAGGCAATAATAATATAATTAAGATTATGTAACTTCTTTATTACAGGTAGTTAGTAGATATTTTAATAGTTCAAATTTTGTTAGTAGTTAGTTCGTTTAACTTTGACTGCACGATTGAGCCAGTGGTTGAAGCTGTCATCCCGTCAACTACCCTCTCCTTCATAAACCACTATTATTTTTGTGATTTCCGAATATCTATTTGTATCGTGTCTGACTGTAGACATTTCTACACTAGTTATCCGGATAATACATATTTATAAATGTATATAGAAACAAGTTTTACTATTACATTTTTTTATCTACACCTATTTCTATTTTAGGAACTAGAAGATACATGTGTACCTTCTAGTATCTGCATGTGCATCTTTAACTTTTTTTAACGCTGAGACTTTGGGTCCGGAATTATGTGTAGTTACATGGCTTTTTGAATTAGCATCAAATATTTAAAAAAATCATGATGAGACGGTAATTTCCCACACACAGGTAATTGTTCTATGAGGGATAGGTATAACCCAATACACAAATTGGATGTTGACAAGGTGACCGCTGTACAATCCTTGTCCTCCGTCAGGTCAATAAAAATGAATATACAACACGTTCCTTACCTATTTCTAAGGTGTTAAACTGCTAATTTCGTTTCTAAATCAATGAAATTGTGAACGAATTTGTCGTTTTTTATTTTGTTAGGAAAAATCTTGTTTAAAACAAGTAATTTATTTTCTGTATATGTATTTTATGTCTTTAATTTACTATTTACTGGCTTACCTATTGTTTTATAACATAGGTGCCAAAATAAAGTAATAACAAACTTAAACAATTTTTATTTCCTGTGCCGTAGATTCGCATTTGTTCTTTATTTTAGTATACTAGTAATACTGTCAATACCTACAAACCAATTGTAATATTTTTTTTCCTTTAGGGAAATTCCCTCGGATATAACCCACCGGTGGAGTGATTGTGACGCACTCGAACCGACCAAAAACCGCACGCCGTCTCGGGTAACAGTAGCCGGGGAACCAGGTGTAGCCTAGAAAGGAAATCCCTCGGGGGGAAATCCCCCCTTGTGTGGGAAACCCTATGTTCCGTTTGTGCTCCCGAAAAGGCCGAAAACCCGGGACGGAGGTCGTTCTGCGACCTCCGGTGCCTGAGTCGTTTGCGGTACCTGGCCCGTTCCCGAGCCTGGCGGGCCGGGAGAGATATTTTGAAAGTACTTAAACACCATGTAAAAATGAAATTGATTACATAATAAGCAAGCACTCTAAAGCCTTTACAGATACCACGGTTATTAGCAAACTTAATTTTAGTCACCGAATGGTGAGATGTTCCTTTAGAAAGTGTCGAACAAAAACCCCTCGCAGACACATAAAAAGCCATAAAAACGAAAAGCAAGCACAACTCAACTTAGAAAACACAAAGCCTCTCAAGAAAATAAATGAACAAATCACAAATAAGAATATGAACACAATTCAAAAATATAACATCCTAGAAAGGGAACTACAAAGCTTTATCTAAAGAAAACAGTCAAAAAAACAAATATCAACTAAGCACACAGACAGTGCAATTGGGTCAAAATCACCAAGGTGGAAAATCAGCTTTACTTGAAAATAGCTGCCTCATTGCGTTTTTTTTTAAACAAATTATTATTTGTAAATACTGTAAAGGGTTCATATTAACCGTACCTCATATATTATACTTTAAAAGTAAAACATATTCATTATTATTTGAAGAAATAACTACAAAAAATCATTTCGAGAACGCGTCCTAAGTAGCAATCTTTAAAAACTAACACCGGAAATATACATAAAATAAAATAAATTTTATGGTTTTTCTTACTTATTAGCCTTAAATTTTATCTACTATTAAGTAATTATATGCATTATTAAAGAGAGAAAAGAAACTAAGGATAATTAAGTCAAAATATTATGTCCGACAATGTAAGCGTCATTTGAGTGAACACAGTTTTGATTGCCCGAAAATATTGTGTTTCTGAACGTGGTCTGTAGATGTTTATGGTGCAGTGTAATGAAAGATGTAAACAAAGTGGCAGTCAAGAAAGTTTCTCGCCAAAATAATTAAAAATAAGTGGTAAGTACCTTTCGATTCATTATTTACAGAGCGTACATCAATAGGTCATCATACCGGGAATGCGTTTATTAGGTCAAAATGAATGAAAAATACGTATAATAGGGTCTATAACGAATAGTAATCCCAAGTATTTTACATTAATTAAACCAAACATGATGTCAAAGGTGGCGGCCTTTTGAATAAAGGCGCGTTTATTTATAAAGTCATTTCGAGAACGGTCATTTCGGGAACGTTCTCGGACTTGACGGAGTATTCTCGAAATGATGATGACGTTCTCGAAATGACTTTTTCATTATCAAACTGACATCTGTTACAACTATTGGTTAATTAATTTAGTGAATGTTGTGCTAACGTAGTTTTTAATAAATGTTTCATTTTTTTAGCAATATGGAGTCTTATGATGCTTCAATAAATAAAAAAACGTTCGAAAAATCACCTTCACAAAAATAGTTCAGCTTACTTGCGCCAACGACAAAAAGCCAATGCCAGAAAAAGCATATTTTTAGATAAGATGAGAGAGGAAGAGAGAGAAATTAAAAAGGCTAGGATAGAGCTTACCATAAACAAAAAAGCTGAAAAAAAAGTTAAAAATATTACTCAGATGACTCACAGAGAAAAGCGAAAGCAAAGGAATCTTGAAAAATGCATCAAAAAACACAGGGAGAAGAACAAGGCATTATCAAGTATAACAAACAATTCTCCACCACATTGCGGTGATGATTTAGCTGCCACACCTTCAGTAAGAAGAACAGTGGGATGAAAAAGTATGCGTAAGGATAGAGCCTAAACGTACCGTAAAATAAAACAACAGGAGAAAACAATTGCTGAAATTAAACGTAAGTATGAAACTTTAATGAAAAGACTAAGAAGAAAAGAAAAAGAGGACAAAGTTCAGGTAAAAGTACTTCTAACAGTAAAGTTGATGTAATGATAAAAATGTCAACATACCTCCTGAAGTGCGCAAGAATATTCCATAGAGAGGGAAATCTGCAGGAAATGTGTTAGCGGTAATATGGTGAGGAAATATGAAAATATGGAAT
The DNA here is from genome assembly GCA_902825455.1 of Arctia plantaginis. Taxonomy (NCBI): domain Eukaryota; kingdom Metazoa; phylum Arthropoda; class Insecta; order Lepidoptera; family Erebidae; genus Arctia; species Arctia plantaginis. Next base: position 11,606,023 of record CADEBD010000337.1, read on the forward strand.
TACTTCATATGGCTGAGAGTTTTTTGCCAAAAGAGAGAACCATTACATCGCTTCTGAAGTCTGATACCAAAATTTGTAAGGCTGTTTGGAAGCCTGAAGTTTGTCAAAAAGTTAAAGATTTCTTCCAAATAGATGATGTCAGTCGGATGTGTCCAGCCAAGAGAGATTTTGTAAAGAAAAACTATATTAACAAAAAAACGTCTCCTTCTATTCTCTGGAAACTGGAATAAATTTGTCTTATGCGACATTATTAAGAGCGAAACCATTTTGTGTAGTAGCTCCAAAATTAAGAGACAGAATCTTGTTTATGTGTTAAACACGAAAATTTTGAGTTTAAAGTAAACAAATTAAAATATTTGCAATAGATTATTACGTATTTTCAATGGATTTGTGTTTTTGAAGAAAAATCTGTAAAAGGCGAGAAAAAGAAATTTAAGATCACAAAAGAGATTGCAATGTCAAGTACAGTCAAAGAATTAAAAATTGCTTTATTGAAGATATTCCAGTTATGAAAAAACATCTGTATGGCATCTACAGATACAACAAACTGAACTGAACTGAAAACAGAGCTAAAAGAAAAATTAACTGAAGAAGAGGTAATGATACAGATAGACTTTTCGGAGAATTACACATTCATTCTATTCATACGGGCGTATATTATATACGAAACTTTGAGAATGGTTTTTAATCTAAATCGTTTGCTACCGTAAATTTGGATCATCAAGCCCATGCGATATGGGCTCACATGAATCCAATCCTACAAACAATATTAGAAAAAAAAGATATTAACACCCTTCAAATCTACTCTGATGGTCAAACATCACAATACCGCAGCCGAACTAATATACATCTCTGGCTACAAACATTAATAAATGGATTCAAACAGATATCAAAAGCTTCTTGGACGTATAGTGAACTCTCTAAATGACGATATGCTTCATTTAAAGAACACGTGCATCATTCCGTGAACCCCTAATCATTTTCGGGAACATTACTACACAGTCACAGATAACACATTATTAATTTAGATAATTAAAAAAGTCACTGGCAATATTAAAAAAAGGCGAACTTCTAATATCGTAAGCCTATTTATTTTAATATAAGTCAACAACTATGGCATATTTAGTTAATTTTATATTAGGAAATATTCCAATAGCTCCATTTGTAGCAATATTTTGTTTCTAAACGCTTTTATTTGCAATTTCTTTAGAGTTTTTTAATTTCTTATTAATAACTACTTACTGCCGCTTATATACAGGGTCTAGAGAAATAGTTAAGTTATATTTTAATTTTATTATAAGTCTTACAAAAACGTTCCCGGAATGATTGTTTTCAGTGACAGCTCAATTGAAAAATAAAATTACAGGAGTAGTACTTTATTCTATGCTCTGCCAACGTACACATTGTTGAAACACAAGTTTAGTGAACATCTAAGCTTATTATCAATGTAATAGCTGTTAAGTATATTCATCATAAAACAGAACTCGGAATTTTCCACCTTGGTGATTTTGACCCAATTAATCAACGAAAGAAAAGAACTAATCCAAAAAGGAACAAAAAAAGACAACATAATACTTATCACTGATATTAGTAAAAAAATAAGAGAAGACATAAGAAAGGATCGTAAAGTGAAGAGATCGACGACTCTAGAATACCACATTAAAAAGACGGGAGGTGTGAAGAAAGCTTTGAAGGAATTGCGAGAATCTGGCAAAGAATCCACTCTTCTGAACCTAAAATAAAAAGAAAGACCAACAACGTCACCTCGATACGCCAAGGTATCAAAGATCGAGCCACAAGCTTCTATCGACAACTGTATACTAAACAAGAAGAGGATGCATCAAATGATCACAACGAGACCAAAATACCATATGAATCGAATTTTGACCCTACACCTGAAATTCTAATATGCGAAGTCGAAAAGGCAATCAATAGCCAAAAGATGGATAAATCTCCTGGCCCAGACATAAAAACGAATGAACTGTTGAAAGGAGCTATAGAAGAATTGGTGCCCATTCTTACGAGTACAAGAATCTTCAACGACATTCTAATAACTGGCAATATTCCTAGGCAATGGTCAGAATCTCACATCATCTTATTATACATATAAGAAAGGAGACAAAGAAGACATAGAAAACTATAGACCTATTTGTCTAACATCCAATGTATACAAAGTCTTCTCAAAGATAATACTAGACAGAATCAGCTTAAAATTAGATGAACAACAACCAGTCGAGCAGGCAGGATTTAGAAAGGGATTTTCAACCATTGACCATATACATACTGTTAAACAAATACTACGAGTACAATAAGGATATATTCATAGCCTTTATAGACTAGACTGGCTAGATTGGTGTACCAAGGCCTTTGATAGCTTGAGTCACGAGTATATTTGGGAAAGCCTAGAACACCAAGGAATACCAACCATATATATCAAAATTATAAAATGCATATACTCCAATATCAAAGCTAGGATTCGGCTAGAGACATTGGGAAGCGAATTTCAAATACAAAGAGGTGTGAGACAAGGGGAACCACTTTCCCCATAATTGTTTTCTGCAGTACTGGAAAATTTATTCCGTAAACTAACCTGGGAAGAATATGGCATTAGTATAAACGGATCTAGAATGCACCATCTAAGATTCGCCGACGACCTAGTGCTACTAGAAGAATGCCCCAAAAAGCTAGAATATATGATACAAAATCTAAGAGAAGAAAGTATAAAAGTCGAACTAAAATTGAACACTACTAAGACAAAATTAATGACAACTCCCGAAAAACCAACATCAGCATTAATAAGGAACTATTGGAGTATGTGGAAGATTATACTTATTTGGGTCAAGTCATCTCAACCAAAGATCAAATGACAAAAGAAATCAACTTTAGGATCGCTACTGGATGGAGGAAATACTGGTCGCTCACTGAAGAGAAAGACCTTCAACTCATGTATCCTACCATGCTTAACATACGGCTGCGAAACATGGGCCCTTACTAAAATATTAAGGGAAAAGCTTGCCATAGCCCAAAGAGCAATGGAAAGGAGCATGACAGGATGTAAACGACAGGATAAAGTGAGAAATATGGACCTGCGTCTAAAAACTAAACTCACCGACGTATTGAATCGAATCGATCAGCAGAAATGGAGATGGGTAGGTCACATGATGCGGGAAAATAAAGGGAAATGGAGCAAAGCTGTTACAGAATGGTACCCAAGGGATGGACGCAGAAGCCGAGGAAGGCAAAACATAAGATGGGAAGATGAGATCAAGTTGACAGTGGGACCAATGTGGAGAAGGGTTGCTCAGGACAGACAACAATGGAAATCGTTGGAGGAGGCCTATGCCAAAAGGCACACCGAATTAAGAGACATAGTGTAACTAAAATCATGTAACATGAAAATGAACCTGTGTAATCTCTTGCTTTGGTATAAGGGGCTATTATATATTATATAAACGCCATGTTTAATGTAACCGACGCTCGTAAAAAATCTTCAGGGCTTGTGTCGATAAAACCCGTTAGGGTTGAGTACACCTGAAGGGCACGTGGTGTGCACGGGTACGAGCCGTGTGGTGACGGATTAAGAATACAGAGTGTCACCACCCCAATTCATCCCGTGGGTGTCGTAAGAGCCGACTAAGGGAGCAAACTACAGGAAACAAACCCTATACCAACCCGTCTGGCCAGTGTGGTATAGTAGGCCTATGTCCAGCAGTGGACTATTAAAGGCTGTTGATGTGATGTGTGTGTGTGTGTGTGTGTGTGTGTGTGTGTAATCGTAAAAAATAGATTCGCAGTTCGCTTATTTGCTTTTGATCTGTATCTGGTTAGCCGTTGCCGTCTTGGTTAACGCCAAGACCATAGCCCTAATCCAGGAGCTGTGGATAAGGAATGGCAGGATCTGTGGTCTAAACACCATTGGAGGAGTTCTGTTTTAGAGAACTTACCACCATTACTTTAAAGGAACTCTCCTATGGCCTGTTCGACGTGGTGATGGCATCAACCTACCTACCGGGCGATGCTGACATTCCCACTTCGGAGTTGGCGGCGCTGACACGTCACTGCGAGCATGAGGGACTACAGCTGATCGTCTCTGCTGACACCAATGCGCATCACGTATAACAAAACTGAACATAATTAATAGTGGCTCAGATCCGACATTTGTTACACCCAGAGCCGAGTGTATCATCGAACTCACATTAGCGAGTGCGTGACTATGCTGGAGGTTGGTTTGGATGACTATGAGGTTATGAGTAGGGGGGGGGGGATGCTAGAAGCCACATTGGGCGTACCCATGTATAACATTATAGTTAGATAAGAATTGAAATTAATTATTATTAATAGCGTAGTCAAAACCATACTATGTAGTAGAAGCGAACAAAATCTCGGCTCACTGAAAAAGCCTGATGGTACCTATACCAAAGTCTGCTCTGTAAAAGGTCAACTCTGGGCACCTTCATCGACATCAAAGGTGCCTTTGATAAAACCAATTTCACTAGCATAAGCCGAACCATGTCGACACATAGATTCGATCCCACAATGTTAGCCGTGGGAGAGCCATGCTTCGGCACGAATGGGCCGGCTCGACCGGAGTGATACCACGGCCTCACAGAAAACCTGTGTTAAGCAATTCTTTTGTTGCCTTTCACTGAGTGAGTGAGGTTACCGAAGCCCAAATCCCTCTCCTGCTGACTCGAGCAGGAGGGACTCTTAGGGCGGCAACGCACTTGTGACTTTTACTGTGAGCAACGTAACTAGGGGTGTGGTGGCTATAGGATGCCTTCAGGGCGGTGTACTCTCCCCCCTTATATGGAACATTGTAGTGAATGAACTTATAAGTCAACGACCGCTGATTCCTTACAGTAGGCTATACAGGTGACCTAACCATCCTCATCAGCGGTCCCTTAGAGAGTGTCATATGCGATTAATTGAGATCCGCACTTAGGGTCATTCAACGGTGGTGGGCAACACTTGAACTGAACTTGACAGTGAACCCGTCGGAAACGGATATGATTATCTTCACAAATAAGCATAGTCTAGGAGATCTTAGACTTCCCAAACTATTTGGAACCCAACTTAGTCTTTCCAAGGAGTTGAAATACCTAGGTGTCATACATGGCAATAAACTTCTATAGAATGCACCTCGAAGAAAAACTGAACAAGGCCTGCATCGTCTTCGGCCAATGCAAAAGGCTACTTGGCAAAAGCTGGGGATTATCACCAAAGATGTCTTACGACCAATAATTACATAATATATGGTGCTATTGCCTGGTGGCAGAGAAAGGAGCTAAGCACCGTCATAAACAAACTGCAGCAATTCCAACGACTTCCTTGCTTCGCAGTCACTGGTTCTATGCGCACAACACCAACAGCCGCTCTCGAGGTGGCTCATGGGTTAACTCCACTGGACCTGTTCGTACAGAAAGAGGCGACCATGGCGACCATAAGACTCAAACAATCGGGTCTGTGGCACAACTGTGAAGGCTTGCACGCCAAATTATTGGACCAATTAATGGAATAATAACTATTCCTTCACTATAGACAAGAAGCCTTTTATAATAATTTAGAAATAGTTAAGATCGATTTTTGAATATGCAATAAATACATCCCGTCGTTTTTTTTATTACGTATAAGAGAAGCTTAAATAACTATAAATAAAATAAAATAACAGAATATGTTTAAACAACTTATTCTGTCATCAGCGGTCCCTTAGAGAGTGTCATATGCGATTAATTGAGATCCGCACTGAGGGTCATTCAACGGTGGTGTGCAACACTTGAACTGAACTTGACAGTGAACCCGTCGGAAACGGAGATGATTATCTTCACAAATAAGTAAATAACAGAATAAGTTTAAACAACTTATTCTGTTATAAAATCTGTCAAAGAATTCGGAGAACATGTAATAAGGGTTATAAATAGGTTCTCAATAGAAAAAGATAATCTATATATTTTTCTAAGAACGCATTATATGTAATACAGATAAAATTTAAAAAACTGGAACGGCTACATTTTATAAACTGCTAAAAAAAAATGGACAGTAGAAGCAATTTTTGCTCTTCACAACGCATGGTGAACTTCCAGGATAACTCCTGTATAACTACGTCCCTGCATCGGGAAAAATAATATTTTTTTAAGTGTGATCGCAGTTCAAATTAGACTATTGTAAGTAACTTAGATAAATTACGAACCGAAGAAATCGTCGTAATATTTTTTAAACGTTAATTATGGTGGCACGGCATTAAATAGGTGGAACGCGCCTTACTTATTAAACTTTTTTATGGCGATAAGGCTCTACACTGCGTACGTACTCGTACATAAGCGATTCTAAATGAGGTTCAGTCGGAAATTAAAGACAAAAATGCATTTCTAATTTAATACATATGTTCAATAAATGCATCTGGGAGATGATTTAATACAAAAGTATTAAAATAAAATATGCATACACGCAGACCTTTTAAATGCGGACTCCTTAATTTGTTTAGGTACTCTAAATTATCTTCAACGCTTAAAACAATACCTATCCTAATTTTGAAAAATTATACTAAAAAGAATATATTTTTGTACTAGTCATAATATTACGTATCTGCTTTAAAGGTCGGCGACATCAATAAATAGAAGTAAATGGTTAAAAATTATATACAATATTTACATTCAGCATTTCAGTCTTCATTCATTTTAATGGAAAATTCATACTACGTGCGATACTTTGAAAAGATAATAGTCCTGCAGTCGTATTTCAATGTTTAATCTCAGTTTAATGTACTTTACGTTCAATCGTGTACATTATGCTTCTTAGAGATTTACTATTATTTGAAGCGATTACATGATTCTATGCTTTGGCACAGTCACTATATCCGAAAATTATGCGCAATTTTAAATTTACACCACGCCCACGAGGAAGTCTTCACGTCTATTTTTATTAGATGTCAACATTTCATCGTGTATTGTGCACTTATAGGCTCATATGATTATAAAATACGTATGAAATAATTATTCACGTATGAGTTGCAGATATATTCATGTACATATGAGCACCATCCCTGTCATCGCAGCGACCTGTCGCAGTAGATCTGTCGCGGGGTCCAAAGTTTAGTCGTAAATGTGTGCCATTGTGTAACTCTGTTTCGCCATCAAGAGTTTCACGAGAAGCCGACGTTTCACGCTCCACGATAGTTGCCATGTGTTGATTTCTGAAATGTCAGAAACGAGTTGAGAAGAATTTAGATGAGATTTCACACGTTTAAGACTTGTTTAATATTATATTGGGAAGGTCGTTACTCACCTACTACTATGGTCGTTTTTAGGGTGTCCGAAAGTAGTGAATTGGGGGCATGTACCATTGAGGGGTCGAGGAGGAGGCGGTATCAAGTAATCGTCCATTCGATTTTCACCATCACATGCTGAATGCATTGTTAATGTGCTGGATGATATCTGGAAAATCAAATAATTTCATGCTTAGTTGGGAAGTTTTAAGCATTTGTCCGGTTCCTAACCTCAGGTCAAGTAAGAGAAGACTTTAAGAGTGAATGTGTACTTACAATAGACCTCGCTTTCTCATCATTTTCAGATTGAACGCTGTTAGTTTCAGCTACACTCCCTCCACTGACTGTGCTGAGACGGCCAGATGAAGATGAACCTATGCACACATTTAGATATTTGATATCATATGATACACAGTATTGTTAAAACACTAAATGATAAAAAAAAAATTGTTTACTTACTTTCACTTAGGCTACTGTTAGGTCTAGTGTTCCCGTTACGTTTTTCAATTGTGCCGCTATTGTTGTCATTGTGGTGATCTAAAACAGATAAAAAGCTAGAGTACATCAAAATAACATGTAACAGAAATTAATTAAAAAAAAATGCTTTTTTGTCTTCAGGAACACTTACGTTTATTTTTGCTTTTTGAGAACATTTTCTTTACTCTCTCGAACGGTGTCGGTCTTTTCATATTGTCCTTAATTTTTTGCTGTATTCTATCATATTCTTCTCTCATTTTGTTTAGTTGTTCTTGTTTCTCTTTTAGTGATTGTTGCGTCTCATTCCGGTTTTTCCATTCCATGACTAATTTTTCAACTTCAGATATTGTAAATACATTATTCTTAAAGTCTGTAATTATTTCAGCTAATTCCTCTTGCCCTGTTAAAGGACAAATCTCTTTGCCAGATTTAACACTACCACTACTTCGAATATCTTTGGTATTTAAGTTTATTTGGCTTATATCACTAGTAGGAGTGTCAATGGTAAAAGTCCTTGATTCTTCGGTGGGCGAATACAAGAAAATATCCGACTGTTGCGGTATGAGTCGTGAACTATTAGCGTATAAATTGCTTGGTCTAAACTGAGGGCTTTCTACTTTAATATTCGAAGGTTGAACTAAATAATCGTGTTCCAATGCTTGTTGAATTCTATCTACAGTATTGTCATGATGCGGGAATTCGTTCTGGTAGAACTGTTCTTTAATTTTTGGCAATTTCAAACTTGGTCGTTGTTTTCTTTCTAACGTATCGATATTTTTCTCTAAATTCTGAGTGCAGGCCTCGCTGAATGGGTCAATAGATTCAGTCACATCTTTGTGATCTTGCGTCGGTGAATCAACAGTATCACAAGTTTCTTCAATCCGTAGTTCGTTACGTTTCCCTTCGTCTTGGCTTTCGTCTTTATCATTGTCAGACATATTTTTAAGATAATAATACATGTTAGAGAACTCGTTTATTTTCTAAAAAAAAAAATAGTAAAACATATACAGTTAGAACATATTGTGTTGGTTGGATCTAAAAACCTCGCTGGGTAAATAAATACTTACAAGATGGTCGGCAAGTACATCTGCAAGAGCATAATGTTTGTGGTCTCTAGCAAGGTCTGCGGGTGTTCTTTGTCGGACGTTGCGTAGAGCAACAGCTGCACCACCTCCAGGACACTCTAAGAGCTGCCAACATAATCTCTCCAAACCAAATCTTGCTGCCCAGTGTAGTAAAGTTGGATATTCCTCTCCACCTGAATATTTCAAATTGTAATTCGGTTTATTTAATATGTTTCAGAATATTAATAAAACAATATTCCTTAAGAGAAAGAATTTGAACCACTTACTAGTCAAATTATCTGATTTAGGATTAAACTGTTCTGTTGAAGCAAGAAGGTTGAAATGTGGCGGTATATTCTTCTGAAAGGCGTTTAGCATCCAACTATCGAGTTGTTCCTTGCTGGTTGTTTTGAAACCCAAAGTCTTAAATAGAAATAAGTTTAATGTATAACATGAAAATGTAGATATTTTACTACAATGGAAGATTGAAGTATAGTTACCTGGCACATGAATTCTAGAGGATGATCTGAAGCTCTAAGTAACTGATCCAGTTCGCGTAGTCGACTTTCACATTTGATTTGCCTTCGGCCCAGTGACTGACCGTTCTTGCTGACGCGTACCCAAACAAGCATTGAAACTTCCAGACAGGATTCTGTAAAAAAGTTAATCTTGCTTAATTTGAATATTAATAATATATTGAATATTCATGTATTAATTCAATAAAAATATTGTCCAAATGGGATATGGCTTTTCTAAATCCTTTACTGACTAAAAATATATATTTATCAAAACACTGACTCACTGTTTTCTGGTGTTGCATTTGGACTATGGTTCTAAGCTTGCATGAAATTTATTAGATAGGCCAGAAAAATGACGGTTTTATTTTAACTTCAGTATTAGACCAACAATTTCTTTTGGTATTAAATCCACTTATCTAGTAATTTTAAGAGCTAAAGTTTATTTACTACCTGAAGGGGAACCTTACAAAATTTAAAGCCCTAATGAAACTGCAGAGATTGGTTAGGTAAAGCTTAAAACTCTTCGTCAACTTTCTTACCGGGAATATCAAACTGAAGAGTGTAAGGATTCCTTTTTTTGAAACTGTTTATATTAATGACCTCGCCTTTCTTGTCCACCATAATTTTTATGCTGTCCTCGTCTCTAATGGGGTCATTAAGGAGCGCTATTACCCGACTCTGTCCCTGTGTAAGAATTCATTAATAAATACAAGACTTGTTTGGACAATAGGATTTAAAGTTTAACACATTTGTACCGACTCATATCGAATGTTTTTTCAAAAATATTATGTTAAGGTATAAAATTGATTGATTTATCTGATTTAGTGTTATTTTTACATTGTGGTGTACAAACGAAGAAAGCATTTAATTTGTATTGAACATATTCACTTAACTGGTTTATAAATCTTAGAACTAGTTACGGAAATTGGAAAAGTTCCAAAAAATACTTACGATTTTTACTTTCTTAGGAACTATAGAGAAGCTAGTTCTGTCGGTAGCTGTGTCTTTACAATCTTTTGTTCGAAGTATCCCGACGGCAGCTGTAAGAAAAGTATCTACGAAGGAAGTGTCCTTCTCTCGCACACACATCATCTGCCACTGGTCTATTGTAGGGTAGTCTGTGAAAACAAACATTTATTAACCTTTGGTTGTTGCAAGTCTATTCTTACACATTTTTTTTACAATATGAATCGAACAACATTAGTTACTCCAAAATAAAGATGTTTTGTCTGTTAAATTTGATGTTTACTATTTTGGTCTACAAAACGAACCAATATGCAATGCAATACGAACCTTTACAGTTACTTGAAATGAGTTGATTCTTCTCCACACCAAGCAACATGACCAAAACTTTGTCAACTTTGAACAGAGTCTCACCGTTCAAGTCTTTTTTTAAATCCGCCATCTTTGCGGCAAGCATTGGGCATACAATGACTATTTGTAACTGTGCCTTAGCCAATTTATCTAGTTTTTCTTGTGAGTCTGAGGCTAAAAGTTCTTCTGCAATTATTGGAGTTACTCTGAAAAAATATGCAATTTCCAGGTTTAAAATTTAAGTAAGTAATTTGGATCTGCTTCCAGCATACACTGGATATGAGTTTTCCTTTTTATTAATGTTGTTTCAAAAAACAAGTTATAAATATTTAAAAAACAAACTCAACGAAACCAAAAGTGGAACACGCAGACACCGAATTGAATGTATTTAATATACCTACTGAAGCTTCTGCGTCAAAGTCACTAACAATTATTTATCTTTCATAATTAAAAGGCTTCTAATAATCCTATTACATTAGGTAAGTATATCAACGTTTAACCTTCTCTGTATTATGTAGTATACATATTTCTTTGGCATATTACGTCAATACTTGCACTGTATACTGAAAATTTATAAATATATGTACCTACCTATAGTGATGTCTGGCTCTCTGGGACATAATCTTATCAAAGCTAGCGACCAAGTAGTCAGACCACAGCGCACTCTCCGGGGATCCGGAGCTCCACAGAATCGCAATGTCTTCCATTTCTGAAACAAAGGCTTCAAATTACTCCAGGGAAACGTAACAGTATCACGAAACGTTAGTTTTAACTAGAAGTTAGAATTAATATATTTTGTGCAAGTATTTGACTTGTAATTCGAGTTGATCACAATTTACACAGATAAATGATAAGGTAACGTACCTAGATTTACACGTACGTACAATTTTTGATAAAACTTATACATATAAGGCAAGAGTGTAAGTACTTCACTTTTAAGCATATCTTAGGCGACTGGGATGGAAAATATTTTTGTTTCTGCTGCTTCAAAAAACTAACTACGATAAATTATTCAAATTAATTACATACATATAAATATAAAGCTTCCTTAAAAAAGTATCAAAATTATTGTAAATACAGCATCAAAATCTATTGCGCGGTTTAGGAGGAGTTGTGTCTTTGTTTTATGTTATTTATAGTTACATACAAAATTAAACCTTAAACTAAAACTGAGTTCTACTTTACCTACTTTCACTACAATACTTGCCTGTACAATATTAACTAATCTTAATTAAGGGAAGACTCTGAAAGACATACCTACTTACAATACTTATGTAAATATTACGCATACACATACAATGAGCATTCATATAGTTATTTGATAATATAAAATCTTGGTGCCGACATCAATAAGTCTCCGTAGGAGGGAGATCAAATATAACGCATAACATTGAAAGGAAGTGTTGTGTGTCAAAGGATAATCAAGACATGAACGATGTCGTTCACTTAATATCGGCGGGGGTCAATGGCTGGATCGAAGTTCATGGATAACGATCGTATGCTACATAAACATCTCTTTGCATGTTGCTAAATTTATGACTAAAGGACCTTAGTTACAAATTTGGCATAATGTTTGTCCAGAGAATTAGTCATCGTGCCTTTAAGCGCAGGGGGTAAAACAACAACAAAATATTGAGCACGCAAATCGTGCATGTAATATTAATTAATCTAGAGTGCTAGTCCTCAGCTTAATTGTACAGACACTTGAAATCAATCAGCCGATATTGATTAATGAGTGTAATGTATTCGAGCTTGGATATACTTAGAACAGAAATGCTCAAACAAGAATGATCGTTGCAGACAACTTTATAAAACGAATATATCTTTTAAGTGCAGTTTCAACTAAGGGCCAAAAACAGCGCCATACAATGATCATCAATATATTTACTCTCGTTACACATTGTTAGGTTAGTTTGGTCTGAAAGCTTTGAACTATTCAACGCCGTCCTCAAAACACATTTATTCCTTTCTTAACTCGCATGAATGAAAACATACGTTCGCTGTTAAAATTTTTATTGCATCCAGTGGCACGCATACGCATTGGCTGCTTACAAAATATGCTATGCACTGCGCGCCCGCCGGAAACTCGTACGGGTTTATACTTACCCACCTCTGCCGCCAAATGAAGACCCGACTAAATGTAATATCCGTTTCCTAAATAGACAAACGCCTATCAGCGTCGCCCGGAATAACTATAGCCGATTAAATGCAGGGTGTAACAGAACACGAGCGCTGAATATGACTCTCGAGATATGCAGTTATGCGTTGCTATGCGACTATTTTCTGCTCAAGTAGAACGGAAGCACTTCAAGTTCCAAATTAGAGCTGCATTTTTTCTTTTAATTGTTTGATTGATAAGCAAATAGAGATTCTTAAATAGAATTGGAAGTGTACATTATCTTTGAGTAATATATTCATACGGATTAAAATGTGTAGAGTAATCCTTATGCATGTACTCGTATGTGCCCATGTACTTTTTGCTTTTGAAATTTACCTCTTATCATATTCAAGTAGGCATGAGTACCCGGTTTTACCCTGTTAATGTTGCTTCCGTCAGATTACACTTAAAACCCTATTTTTATCATTGTAGAATATACCTTACGCAAGTTTTAAAGTGGAACACAACAAGTACATATCAAGCATTTGGGGCATAGTCGGCTGTGCTCACAGTTCCACCGCTTTATGTTTTCAGTTCAATGGCCGTCGCGGACGTCTTTGATGTACCGGGTGAAATATTGTGGCTGCCTGTAAGAGGTCATCCATAAATTATGCCACGCGAATTACACGTTATTAGAGCCTTGACCTGTCTGATATTTGTATGACCCCCTTCTCCCTAATATGAATTCACATATTTTCCTTTTCACATTTTTTTTTTAAAAAAGGTCAGAAGTTGCAAAATTATTACATCGAACAAGAACACGCAACATCATTGCACCGAAATAAGTTATATAGTCTCAAGATCGAATTTTATTAGTTTTTCTTTCGTATTGATACATTAGATGTGAAGTGGCGAAGCTTTCGATCTTCTTCCCTTTAACGTGAGACGTAATTTATAGATGGCCCTTAATGGATACCAGACCGCCAGGTATCTTTTCGATAGGTAAACCTACTATTTCCCTCGTACAGTTTTGCAAAGTAAGTACATACGAGAAAATACATAATTAATTCTTAATGCTGAGCTATTAAACCGTAATTGCCTACTTGGCACTCGTAATCACCCATATAAATTCTTTATGTAATTTATTTCTGTCTGATTTATTCGTTTAGTTACGAATTGCATTTTGTAACAATCGTTATGATGGGGTTAAATGTACTATAATGTTCTTGTATTTCGATCAAATAAACCAACTGCAACATAATAATATCGAAAGTTGACGTACATTGTTGCAAAATAGGACATTCTTAACGTCGCAGCAGGAATGGACGCGGACAACTACCTACGACTACATGTGTTTATAGGACTTTTCTTAGAATTTGCCCCAAACCAAACATTTTCAACATTCAACTAGTATGAGATCACATTTTCAGGAATTGCAAGATGCACGATATTGTACTGATCATTTTAGTAGGCGTTGTTCTCTGAAACTGTGTGAGTAATAAAACCAGACGGCTTCATCTATAGTTTGTGTCGAGTTTATTTAATTTTAGTATCTAACAAATCTGTGTTTATATTTTGATAGATGTGTTTATAACCCATTTATAACAGGATATTATTGTTTGACCAAAAAGGGGTTAATTTTAAACATATTAACCAAATAATATGTTAAAGAGTGAGTATTACTTTCCAGCCGACAACGAATGATTCATGAAATAAAAATATCTATACGCTGTTATTCATCGACTCAGTCCTGACAAGTTCTTCGACGCTAAATCATATTTTCTGTTTAAATTATAAGACAACACTTTGTATTATTTAATTATATTGTTGACTCATCGTCGACTACTAAGTATTATTAAGCTCATTTGAGTTGAGGTCCTGCCGACCATTCAGAGCCGGACACGTGTTGGCTTAAATAACAAATTCCGCTTAGTGACTCTTTAAAAAAATTAAATAGCACTTCCTTTTGATCCCTTTTAGTCGGCACAGTAAGCATTTACTATAATTTATAAGCGAGCGCGTTTGAAAAGTTTTCTTGTTATCTGTTTAATGCGAAATTTTAGTTGTTATGCGTAATTATTATTAATAAAGTTCATCAAAAAGGGGTTTTAAAATTATCTGTTTCTATCGTTGGAATAATGACCCTTACAATATAAATAAACAACTTCCAAGAAATGACTAGTTACAGCCTTGTATGCCGTCGTTTGTGATAAGAGCCAGTCTTGTCTCCTGTATGTCACAACGACTAAAGACGTCACAAACAAAGTTATAATTCAATTCTCTCACTGATAACGTGACATCTTGAAAGAAGTACTAGATATGTACATAGCTACTAAACATTTACATTATACATAATTGTCTTCACAGTAATCATTTTCCTAATAGATGAGTATCTAAATACTTGAACAGTTTCCGAAGTAAACATTTTAATTAACGTGAGAAAACCCAGAACCAAAGTTTCTAAAAGTATTAAAGTTAAAGTCCTATTATTAAGTTTATTTTCTTTTCAATGAATGTAAAACTACGCAAACAGCCCATTTTTGAACTTATTTTGTCTCCTAACAATTGTTTGTAGCTTGTACATCAATTAAACACAATCTGTGGGAGCGATCCTGTACAAATGATATAGACAACTTATACAAAACGTTTACACATTTACATTCCCAATGCGAGTACATTACGGGAGTTGCTTCGATGCATGTAAATTACACTATGTTTATTCAGCCATACATGCCACCCTGCATATTTAATGTACAGCAGTGACTTCGGTTACAAAGTCGTACATAAGTTTCCCCTCTAATAACTTAACCACAAAGCTCACAGTTGTGTAAACGTTTATGTGGCAACGGTGAATCTAATTTGGTTGTGTTGTACGGTGTTTCTTTGACATTGATTTTGGATGGAGCTGGACATTTTCGATCAAAGTGTCACATTCTCGACTTCAGTAAAGCGAAGGCCGCTGAAGCCGTCTATAGCGAAGACAATGGCTTATTATCTAGGCGTATTAAGAAACTTGCGCGTTTCCATGCTACGTACCTACGTCATTGTATGACTAATTTAATTGCCACTGATAAACCTTACAAGTAAATAATTAAGAAAATGCTTATAACAGAACTGATTGAACATACCTACTTGTATGCGTATGTCGTTGAAGTAAACCAATATAAAATAAAAGTTTCTGGAAATCGAATACAAAGCTCACGCAATTAATATTAACTTAATCAGGTACGGATTGTTTAGTTCCTTATTAGCAATTAATGTTGTAATCTCATGCGAGTATGTATTTGACGTACCCAGTAGTTCAAGGAACTGCCGAAAGCATAATCATTTAATCCGCATTTATTTATTACATATTCACACAACACCATTTAGTCCCAAACTAAGCAGAGCTTGTACTATGGGTACTAGACAACTGATATAAATACATACATACTTTTTTTGTAAATACATACATATTAATTGCATCGTATTTAGGGATACTCTATATATTTGCTTATTACTTGTATATTGTTGCCATTGAATAGACAGTCACAAACTACAAAGGACAATTAACTTCACAGTTGTAAATAATCAAACATCTGTCTAGATGACGTTAATTTCGAATTTTTAAAAGTATTCAAAGTAACATGCATTTATAAACTTAAAAAAATGTATAATCAAAATATTTACCACACAAAACTTTTGCAAAGAAACACAATAATTTAAGATTTATAATAAATTTAACTCACTTGCATCGCCCATTGTTTCTATTTTTTTATCCTCCATATTAACACGAGTGAAAAAAGTTGAAAGTTCGATAAATCCAAACTAAGCGCCTGTCATTGCACTTTACTGCACAGGAGCACTAGAAAGCGCACAAAACTAATACAAGAGCCCTCAGAACTGTGACAGGGAGTAGTGTCGGTTCACGAGCATGTGCCGCACGGCCGGCGACTGTGCGCTGGCGTCAGGCGGCGGCGGCGTAGGCGCACGCACTTCGCATACTAAAACCTCGTCGCGACATCGATAATCGCAAGTCGCAACTCCATCGCCACCCCTCACGCCAAATCTTACCAAATAAATTTGGGTCTGTGTGTAAATATTCCCCAAGCGTTATCGACGACCAAATAAGAGACAGTCAACACTAAACACATTTTTATTATATTCTATTCACGTTTGGCAGATATGGATAATCGGTGAACAAAAACTGATAAGTACTGATAAGGAAGTTGTATGATGCAGCTTTTCAACATCTTTATACAATTTTTATCTCATCGCGCTTTTTTATTGTCTGATAAAGAATTGTAATTGAATTACATTATTGTAATAGATAATTTTTTATTAAAGGGCAAGTAAGATATCAATAGTAAGGGTTTGGTTATTTCCTAGATGGTATTGTATCATGTAGCGCAACTATAGTGGAGGTCGGAGGGCAGCTCGGGTGCAATGTTCTCTGGTATCGGACCCAGGTTCCGATTGACATGTTTACGATCATTTATCATTATTATTCACTTCAATATACCTACTTTATTGTTATCTAATAATAGAGTTTACTGCGTACGCTTCCTTTAAGACATATTGTGTTGGTATATGTATATATATATATTGTTTCAGAACTTAATGCAGACACATAAATAATATTAATTTAGATTTTAACGTTCGATTTAGTATTTTATAAACAAAAGTATTGCAAAGTGTATGGTACTCCACGATCGGACTCTATTTATCTGACTGTGAATGTCTGATATTATTAAAGGGTAAGATACACCATGCAGATTACTTTCTTACTTACTTTCGGCATTAGATACCGTGCACCTTCGTCCTACCGTCCGAAATTGTTACAGTAATTTATTTCAAAGTCAAAGTTAAATATTTGTATTTCATTAAAAAGTATTTCAAAACGTCTTATTACTATTTCTATTGAACTTATACCTAACTATAGTGCAAATTCCTGGCTCTTCAATTCACCATTTGTAATATAAGTACGTTAACATAAAGAGAACCAATGTTGGAGAACAAAGGTAAAAAAGTTGGGTACACAATAATTACTATTAAAAAATCTATTTAATTTATGACTTTATTTGTTGTAATAATTGGTAACTTCAATTTATATCTTATTAAAACTTCCGTTCCGTTGCTTTTTGCTATATCAGTATAGCACTAACCATCATGATATCTGATTATTGATATCCGTTCATAATACCTAAAGATACATCAAGTCGTCGGGGTGATATTCAGTGGTTAATGCCTACGAAAAGAATAAATAACGGTCATTCACTAGCAATCTTAGTTGATGCTAACAGACAACACAGAGCATCCTATACATTGCACTTCGAACATTCAGAGTAAAGTGTATCTACTAACATATATTTTACATGAATTTACGGACCCATACCATAATCTTACTGTCTCTTGAAAGCGTCGGCTTTTGCCTACAATTTTACTATTATTTAAGGATTTAAGTTTTCTTTTAAAAAATATATGTTTTGTATCCAACTTTTTTGAGGGTTTCTGGTCGGTTACGTTTATTTTATATCCCGCTATGTTAAGACGGAAGTGGATTTATTATATTTCCAACTCCTCTAATTTACTTTTGATGCATATCGTTGCGAGTTCGTAGACATTCTAAATTTTCCTGGGACTTCCCGAGTGTCATTACTCAGTCTGTTGGTAGGTCACTGCTGTTGATGCTATTATACAGAAGTTACAGTAGTGGCCGTGTGGGCGGGATTAATCCCATAATCGATATACGTTAATTATATTTTATAAGTTAAGAATAATCAGAAGCTTTCGAATAGAAAAAAGCGTTGGAAATTGTGAAATTATGAATTTTATCTACTTTCACCAACCACCCTGCAATACCCACCTCCCAGAACACACTTCGCTTGTAATCCGTGAGTTAAATTGGCTTACTTAAAGCCTCAACTAATTGATTAAATTATTTAACTTAATTAATAAATAGTATTTTTTTCCCAGTCAAACCATCAACCCGGTTGTGGGGGACAAAGAATGTAATGTAAAGATACAAGATATTACAAAATAAAGTTGAAGTTAAATAAAAAACAATGGCCTATCATCTAATACTTCATTACAAAGTCGAATAATAAGAAAAACATTTATTAGCGTTGGTAAAAATATTTTATGACTTATTGGTTTATAGAACCGATTCTAGCACAGTTTGTTTGACTAACATATAGATACAGTTGTAAATATTTATTTAAATAATAAAACTCAAAAATACGGGGGCCACCTTTACGGTGTTTGAAATAATAAAAAAATAATTATCTACGTTACCGTGTAAACGTAACACAATTAAACAACTTAAATATCCTTTATTTGGTTTTCCTATTATCATATGGAAACCAGAATGTGTAAAGTGGTATGTCAGAATCGAAGCATTAAAACGATAAGGAGCTGCATCACAAAGTTTACCGCATATCACTCGGATATAATCTACAAAGGAAGTATCCTAAAACCCTGGCAGACCTTGGTCGCTTCTTAAGTTGTAGACAGCCATTCAGCCATTGTTTGCAAGGAGAAAACAAAGGCTGAATGGCTTTAGCTAAGTGTGACGCGAGCGAAATATGTCGTGTCACCGTCTCAGGTCTGCTTTTGCTAAGGCAGGTCGGCCTCATTTATTAACCGGACATGGTGCTCGGAGATCATTCTCCGAGGACATGGTGCTCGGACAGAAGGGCACTACAAACCCTCGCCCGTTCTCCTTCCGAGGTATCAGTGAACATTGCTTTCTAACAAAAGTGAAGCAACACGAACATGGATGGATTAAACGACTCACACTTTTATCAGTGAAGATAACAATCGAATCTATAGGTGCTGCGTTTATGCTGAGCACTTTAGTATAGTGAGGAGTGCAATATAATTGAGGCAAGAGAGACTACCATATTGCTTATATATCCAATCCGTGTGCACTTGCCAACATCATAATAATAGTCCGAATAAAGTTGTAAGGATAGAAAAGTTAGAAAAATTGTCCAGAACATGAAAAAATTCGGTAAAAACTATAAGAGCGTTTCGATAAAATAAAAAAAATATTGAGTTAAATTTTGATAGAACGTCTGTTGTATTGTAATAAAATATATTGAAATTATATATGAAATTGAAAAATATAATTATATATAAGAAATTGTAAAAACGGAATTTGTCAAACGGGAATGGGACAACTGGTCTATAGACCAGACAAAAACATACAGACATTTAGTTAGAAAGTATACCCTAATAAACATAAAATTAATAAATTAATTGGGCCAGCCCTCCATAGAATACTACAGTGCAACAAATCGAGAACATCTTCCTTATTTTAAAGTTAATTGATCAAAGATATATATTTTTTTATTTATATGAAAACTGTTACTAGCGCTGGGTATGTGTGTAAAAGCCCAAATTGCTTAATTGCTTCAAATCATCTTTAAAGTAATAAGTATTGATCTAAGATTCTCAAAGCTTCGCAAATAACTTTCGAAAGCTGTTTGTTTTTGACAGATGTAATCCTTAGGACCGTCAAATCTATTAGATGTTTGATAGATTGCAAAAACCCTAAGTAAATATACGTTCGGCAAATAAATCTTACTTTATGAAGATAAAACGTGAAGCAGATAAAGATACCTTCAGTTAGATTTACTATGAGATTATACATAATTACAAGACAAGTAAGTCTATTTGAAATGTAAAAGTATTTTACCTTTAAAAGAAAAGTTCTTCGGCCTTCTTCTCTTGATGGTATCTTCTTCTTTTTGGTTGAATCTCGGCGGAGGCATGCGCGGTACTTCGCTAGGAACTGACGTAACTTCACCCGCCCCTGCGGCACCAGTCGCCAAGTATCCACCAACTGAATGCCTTCTTCTACCTTGAAGAGGAATTGTGTAAAAAACCTCTTCACGCTCCTGTGGACCATCTGATGTGACCACTGTCGCACTTATTTTACCTTTTCTGTAAAATAAAAACTCAAATTAATGTATTAAGTAAATAATATATGATATACTTATTTCTGTTTTTTTTTTGTAGTAGAAAACTCACTTGATGCGCGGAGCAGTAAACGTATGTCTCATGTCACCAGGAGCACAATCTCCAGGTCTTGGATGCCCTTTTAGAAATCCTTCCGCTTGTTCTGGCTCCCTTGCAGATAAAGACCTCAACAGAGCTCTGAACTCTTTTCTTCTGGGACTTTCTGGTTCCCTTCGTCTCGGTGAGCTGAATGGCCGTCCGGCGTCTGGCCAGACACGACCCGGCGCTGACCGAGAACATGGCTCAGATGTAGCTTGGGATTCCACGCTGTCTGTTACATCTTTGTTCGGCAACGCGAAATATGATGGGTTATCTGTAAGGACAAGACAGATAATATAACTTTTTTTTTATGAACTAATGGACAATAGAGACAGCGGGATAAGTACCAATACCGAGAATCATGGAAGAGTTTGATGCGACGTCGTGCGATGGCCAGTGCTCTACGACTGCGGCACACGAGAATTATTCAATAACCCCAATGTACTAACGGCTCTCCATTACGTCCACTGCGGGCCAAGTATATGCCAACCTACTTTTCAAAGCCGGAAAATGTGAATTGAAGGCAATTTTTGCCCATTGTCTACCCTATTTAGATAGCTCACTATATGCTCAAACGATAAGACATTTGAACCAGAACAGATAATATTCAGAGATACATTTTCTTCAAATAGATATATCTCTTACATTAGTTCTACCAAATAAACTATTTGCTATTGAACAATTCAGTCTTTTCTTCCGTAATGAGATGTAGAAATGTTTCTTGGTGACTTATTGGAGTACTACCAGCTATTTACAAAGAGTCAGAACTAAATGTGAATACAGAAATATTTTTAATAAAATGTATCTTAAAAAACATTGCATTTTTAGATGATATTACGCCTGCAAATATATAATATACATTTAAGGCATATTCTTCCAGTCTGGTGATGAAGAGACGTGTGAAAGATGCCTAAATTTTAGAATCATTGTGATAGATCGTAGGTTAAAAGAATGTTTTGCATCGATACATACAAACATACTTAATTATATATACCTACATACATATGAACTAATGTTGCAGTATCGTTTTAAAAGCGCATTTATCATTTTAGTGGGTAATTGGGATGGGACAATTCAAATATGTTTATTATGATATTGATGACGAAGATACATTTCTAAATCAGATAGAAGCATTACAAATTTAGTATTTTATCTTTGTTCACATAAAAAGAACTCAACAACTCAAAAAGTGCTTGATACCAACCTCAACAAGGGATATAAATAATAATAAAGCAAGATAAATGATACTAAATGAAGATTTATAAATCCCAGATTCACGGACGTATGGTGCGGGGAGGCGAGAAGTTTTTATACATTTTGAGTTTTTTTTTAAGGCCCGCATATGCGGAGTTTTGGATCTATTCAGGGCTGTAGGGTGATATAGAAATGTCCCCAAGCACATGTGGCTAAGTAAAAACAAGTGAGTGACAATAGCGGGCCCACTCCTAAATAGGACGCACAATACTATTCACTGTTATTGTTACATTATTGGCCAGTAATGACGTATTTGACACTAATTAATGCGTTTTAGTTTGACGTTTGCAACAAAAGCATCAATTTGTGAAGTAGAAATTGATGAATTATGATTGAAAAGAATAGTCTATTGTAAAACCATTAGGTGTATTGATCCTTAAGCTTAACCATTACTATTGTTTACTTTTGTTGCTATTAATATACTCGTATAATCGTAAAATGTTGATAATAAAAATAGATAATAAGCCCTAACTCCATTCAATAAAAGTCATGAAAATTTTGTTGTACAGGAATTGATATACTCACTAAAAGTGAAAAATTCATTTTTTATTAGGACAAATTAAGCTCATTACCAAAAAACACTTAAAGTATTTATATTGTCCAAATTATAGGTTTTTTTTAACAATAATTTCTTATCTCTACATCGTGTTACATTCATAATCTCTTATAATATATACACTTTAATTCAGTAGAATTAAGAACTTCCTCTTTTTACTTTATAGTTGTAAATGTAGATACTGTTATGATAAGAATCAATGCTAATTCTCGGAAAAAGTTAAGAGAAGATATCTCCAAAACCTGTTCCAGGAAATAAGAAGTTTCAGACTTTTAAGGAAAGCGACAGAGCAGAAATAAAATTTTGGATCACCGTTAATTACGATCGCAGTGGACTGAATATTGATTTGCCGTTACACTATCTACTGTGTTACAAAAGTTATCGATACCTAATAATAAACGGCGATGCTTGATTAGGAGACAATACAACTTAAGTCGACGAACAAAACCACTAATGAATATGTTTGTTTGTAAATACACACCTACCAATGACTCTATACAACAATTTTTGCTTCACTTACAATAAGTAAAATATTTTTCTGACTATTTTTTATATAAAAACGTCTACCCTTTATTATTAAGTTCAAGCTGGAGTAAAATTATAAAAGATTTTATTACACAGAGAAGTGAGCACAGGCGGTTTCCAGATCCTCAACTTATGTAATAAAATGGACACAGCATAGTATGAAAATTGAACTCACTAGTGGCTCGTAGACAATAGTCAAACTGGGGTCCCATGTTAGGAGATCACCGATTGTACACACTATACACGACACATCTGGCCGGGCGCGCGACGGGCTCTGTGAGTGTTGTTCGTATCGTATCTCGTTGATCCGGCGCGGGCGCAGGTGGAACCGAACGCGGGTTTAAGGCGCCCACCGCACACGTGCGCGCTTTCACGAGGAAGCGAAGCTTTCTTAGCACGCGCGCACAGGAAACGTACCGTGTATACAAGCTTTAAGATGCGCTGTAACCATGGATTCATGAATACTGAAATAGTTGTCGATGTCATTATACCTATCTCCATTGGATAATTTATACATATACATTTATACATAAGTATAGCGGGTGACGTTGATAGATTATCAATTTACGCGGCTAAGATCGTTTAATTTATCGCCCTACACTGCATATTATAAAATGTATTGTGGATGCTAGATGAATCCCTCATACCTTGAGTTTAAAATATGTGTTAAGAATAAGTACTTATCTAATTCTTTTAGGTATGTCTTTATTTGGATTATGAAAATATGTAGAGCCGATATGTTGAGCATAAATTTATTAACACAAACATTTATTTAAGTACACAAGAGACATGAAAATACCAAGCAAGAGAATGGAAGAGACCTAGGGTTAATTAAATATTCATGGTACCTACCCGCAAGTCGCAACGAATATAAACACAAATATATTGGTTAAAGTTGGTTCAACTATTATAATATTCATTATCAGTAAGGTCATTGCGCCGGTTTTGCGTCCACCTTCAATAGGCAAACACTTGACGAACTAAGTTTCTTTAAGTCAAGATAATAACATTTCTAGAAGTAACATAAACGAAAAAAAGGAAATGCAATAACAGACTGCCCAGGGCACCAAAAGTGCCCTAAATATCTTAATGACATGAAACTCTTTTCATAAGATAATAGGAAATAGGAATAAGGAAATTCGGTAGACAGTATCAGATCTCTCGGACTAGAATTCAAGATCCTAATGGGAAGAGATGTGATGCTATCGAGATAAAGGGACCAGGTCATGTACTTGGTATGGAAGGCAAAAAACGGGTTAAGTAGTTACTTTTAGCCACATCATCGTCATATCATCGCTGTCATAGACCTCTCCTATTGCACGCAACTTCGATCGATTTTCAGTTTCTCCATCCAGCTCCTGCCAGCCATCTTGCGCAAATCGTCACTTTACCTGGCCTGTAGGCATCCTACATTACGTGTGCCTAGACGCGGTCTCCACTCAAGAACTCGTTTACCCGCACAGTTGTCGATTCTGCGGCTAATATGGCCAGCACACTGCCACTTCAGCTTGCTGATATGTTCCCTTAGAGTATGAAGGAAAGGAAGGAAAGGAAGGAAAGGAAGGAATAACATGCTGGGCGACTTTAAGTTTGTGGACCAGCCGCATCGTAAGTGTCCTGTCATGACGGGTAGGACGCACTCTTTTGTCTTTAGGCACTGTTTGATCGTCGATGAGAAAACACGACGCGACATGACTCAAACGCTGCCCAACCCAAATGAATTCTTCTATTCATCTCGTCATCGAAGTTATTTCTATCTAGCTGTAATATCTGCCCGAGGTATACATATTTATAAATGAACTTCGAGAACGGCACAGTGTACCGCAATCGATTCTGTTTGCATGATCATCGAACATGATCTTGGTTTTATCCAATTTCATCTGTAGTTCGATGCGTACAGGTAAGTCAGCTAGGTCATTCAGCATCTGTTGTAGGTCCTGCAGGGTCTCTGCCATGATGATGTTGTCGTCTGTAAATCACAAATGAGACATTTATTCGCCATTGATATTGATGCCACTCCCTTTCCAGTGCAGCCACTTGATCATGTCTTCTATTGTATTTGTGAACAATTTCGGGGCAATGACCTCCCCTTATCTCACTCTTCGATGCAACAATATATGCCTTTTTTGCTGATTCCGACTTGGACGGACATAGTGGCGGCTTCGTAGAGACATCTCATCATTTGGATGTATCGCTAATCTACTTGGCAATGCTGTAGGGACTCCAGAACAGACCAGATCTCAATCGAGATTGAGTACCTACAATGAGTAGTTAGTAGTACATTGCAAGAAATAACCTGATAGATAGGTATCATATTTAGGATAGATATTTTCCTAAAAGTATATCCAAACTCAAATTCAGTAGGACTTTCCGCTGAAATAAAATTAATATGGAAACACTAACTATGGCTTCATGAAAAGGGGAGCTGTGAGGCCAGTTTTAATTTTAAGTGTTTATGCGTGTGCTGCGTCCGCCACCGAAGCCCGTACCTACCCAACGCGGCGCGCGGCATTCTAAGCGTCACTGTTTGTAAACACACATCCCATTCATGACCGGAGACGTGGACCCTTTGCACAGGGTAGTAACACTATATCTATGTTAATTATAGCTTCTTCCAATAATAGCAACAGGCCCTACGGAAAGGAGGAAAGGGTGAGGAAGTTCATGCCTTATATTGTCAGATAAACTAATCTATTTGGTTTTCGTCTACATTAAGCTCAGAATGTGGTATTTATAACCACTAAGAAAAATACAGCTATAATGTACATACATGAAATAAAATACAAACAATCACAAAATATGAAATGAACGGCAGCCAGTTGTGCATGACGCGTACGAATGAATTACAATTTCAATCTCGACTCGTCTGTCGGGCACTCGAAAAATGAGAATTGTGACATGGGAGGCTATTATCTAAATACTCGTTAACACTTATTGTAGCCAGCAATATGATCCGCAATGTGACCTAAATAATTCCTATGATAGCGTAGCTGTATTACTACATTTTACATATTTTGGTCGTTCTGATTAACAATAAAAACTTCAAGATGAAGAAAGTAAAGACATAAGAATGTTGGAAATGCATAATACTTATATTAGTTAAATATGGTAGAACCGGCTATTTTGAAACAAAAGTACAACTATTAGTGTTACATAAAAATAGACTGAAAACTGATATAGTATCTCAATAATCGTTTATGTAAATAAATATGTTTATTGTTTCACAAAACAACTAATAGTTTGAGTTCGGTATCACAAAGGGAAATTTGGTTCTACAGCTATTAGCAAGAACAGGTAGCCCCAGGGATGTTTATAAGTTCATTACAACGTCTTATCTATTATCTAGCAAAGTTATGTTTATATTGGTGTAAAGATGGATTTTTTATGTGATTTAATCAAAATTAATTTCAAAACGAAAATCGCAATTGAATGTTTCGAAATAGGTTTGTTGAGTACAAGGCCCATAAAACCATGATGTATTTGACACAATCCAAATAGTACCTATTTAGTAGAGTCTCTGAACACTACCCATATGTGTTTACTTATTTTCGTATGTAAAATGATAAAAAAGGAACTTTATCGGCACACCGAAATTGGACCCTTGAGTAATGGAAATAAAAAAATACGCCAGATGTTGGGTCGCTGTGTTTACTTGCATCTGCTGTAAAACAAAGCTCACTCTGTTTTTGCCGTAAGGATTTCCAGAGGGCATAGATATTATACTGCTACATTTAAATAAAACATTGATTCACAATCATTATATTCGTTTAATGTTACGTTGCAGTAACGAAACTTGGACTTGTGGAATATTAGTTACAAATTACAATAAAAATTAATTAAGCATTAACAAACTTTTGTTGATTTAAAAATGGAATTATTTACAGTACTATCTAGTGCAACTACATACCTGTACCACCCTAAGGTAGACTGCCAGAAAATGCCTATGGCATTAAGTTTGCATTATGAAATTTTCATTTGTGCATTAAGAGTAGAAAAAAATATTTTGTGCCACAAATAACCTTGGAATGAGTGTTTATAAACTTCTCATGTTATTTTTATAAACAAATTTTAACCTAGAATGTTCTACTTGGTTTACATATAGACAACCAGATTGAAAATATTAAAATAAACGTTTTACTTAGACTAACCTTAGTTTTGCCTAAGTGTTGTCTAAGTCACTCAGAAAGAGCAAATTTTCAATAAATTAAATTAGATTAAAACAATTAAAACTAAACTTGAAATATAAATGGTACTTTATATTTCAATAAAACTAAACTTGAAATATAAAGTATGACAAATTTAATTTATTCTTAACATTTCCAAGAATGGCAAAATATTTTCGTACTTAGTTACATATATTATGCGAAGTTTGAAATCTGATGTACAAGTATGTTCGGGAATGCAAAACCAGTTTATTTTTGTGAAGCGCCTACTCATCGCTCTGAAATTGTACCATATGATTAAAATCCCTCATTAGTCACCACGTTGCGGTGATTAGTATTTCATGTATTTTCTTTAATCCAAGAATATGTTTGTACGGGGTTATTCTCTTATAAGACGTTTTGGTACTCAAAACGATATTTTGCAAAGCATATGTAGGTATGTATTAAGATCCCACGCCTAAACGCGTATCGCACAGAAAAAGCTTTATATTAGTGTGCGTATTAGAATCATTGGTGAGTTATTGTTTTACTTGTTTCGTTTTTGAAACAGAGTTACTGAACCAAATAGTGTACCCATCTGTCACCTTAGCCTTTTGTCTTTTACAGGGTTCCTACTGCATACATCATATGTATGCAGTAGGAACCCTGTAAAAGACTACTAAGCTACCTATCTTCCTAAATCAGCTAAAGGCCATTTCGCTATATTTACCATGAGCCCCTATTAAAATAAATTACAACGGTAGGTACTTACGAAAATAATCAAGCAAATTTACTTTTGATGTTTTACATAATTATAATCTCGGAACGAATTTCCAAGAAAATTTAATTTCGAACTGAAGTTGGTATTACGAACGCCGCAATACTCTCAATTACTTTTTTAAGTTATCTTGTAGGTATTTCTTATTAGTTTTATTGCGAGTTGAAATTATTTTCGAAACTTCCCGATTATAAATATTTTGCGTAATGGGTGCGTCCATTACGCAAAATATTTATAATCGGGAAGCGTATAGATAAAGATACATAATAATAAATGGATACTTACGTAGAAATTAATTCAAAATCTACCGGCATGATACAGGTGCTTTAGTGTTATTTATTATCCATGTTCTGATTTTTTTAGAGCTTACATAATCAAACTGTAACTTGCAGTTTCGTGAGAACCACTCATTTGTGACTGCGACTAAAACTAAAACTAGCGAAAATAATGAGCGACTAAAAGCAGAACCGGGTGATTGACCCAGACTTCTGGTTTAGCAGTCACTATCACCAATCACTAAATCGCCAGGGAAGGCAAACAATGAAAATAGGCAGACATTTAACTATATTAAGATATGATCCGGGGGACGCCCCTACCGTAAGGTTAGGGGCAAGATGCGCCCATGGGCCCCGCCGCTCACCCGGTGTCTTAAGCCAGAGCTGCTAGAGGTCGTCGTCGGCTCCCTGTTCCCATCAAGAGTGGTGGATACTCAGCATACTCCACCACAGATGGCTCCGCCTCTGGTGCTTGAGGCGCCTAACGTGGATGACGACGACGTGCCTGAGGTCACTTGGGCAGAACTAAGGGTGGCGGTGCTACGGATGCGGTGCTAAAAACTCCACTAGCCTAGTCTAGCTAGCCTAGCGTGGGTCTTGGGCTTAGGTGACGAGGCTCTCGAGCCTCCCGACTGCGAGGGTTCTTCAGCGCATGCCTCGAGCGGGGCCAGAAATTGTGGCCAGAATTCCAAACTTGTGGAAGAATGGGAAACTGGTCCTCATCCGAAAGGACTGGCGCCCGGCGGATTCACCATCCGCCTACCGGCCTATATAGTATATATATTACGGCGGATATACACGGTGATTTTGAAAGCGTTTTGGAAAAGAAAATTTTGAGTTATTTATCAGTAACAGAAGCTATATATAACGTTAATTTAATAAAATATATATTTTTTATCATCAAAGTCGATATTCATATCGATTACAGAGAAAAGGTGAGAACCAGTAGTAGGGCTTTTCAATCGCAAGTAGGTAAATACTACGAATAGAAATACTATACTCACGCGCAAGGTCAAGGACGTTTAAATTATTATTCGCCGGAGTGTAGTGCCTGCATACCTGGACAATGAGTTTAGTGATCGGTGGATAGGTCGAGGAGGGCCAGTGCCTTGGCCACCTAGAAGCCCGGACTTAACGCCCCTGGATTTTTTTTTATGGTCGGAAATAAAAATACTTGTATACACGGGAATATGAAAGCCGTGATAATTTACGCATTGCGATAGTGGACGCTTTTGATAAAGTGAAAAGTGATAGAGACACATTAAGAAAATTAACAAAAAAGCAGCGGACTCCATTTTGAGCAGTTGCTTCGATGCAGAGAAGTGTAAATAGTGTAAATAGGTATGTAAGTTAATTATTCTGTAGATAGCTCCGATTTTTTAAATACGCTTGAAATATTTATACCTACAGTCCGTTGATAAATTGATTTGTTGTGAAAAGAAAAATCGTGGTTAATAATTGAAAAGAAGTTTAAATAAAATAGGTATTTCCGACGATTGGAGTCTATCTACGTAAGTACTCGCTAGCTCGCGCCTATAGGTATACTTTTATCGGCTGCTGTTAGCGTCAGCGGTGCGCAGCGGCCGCCGAAACGCCCACGGACGTGTTTCATTCATCTAAGATAATGAATGAATGATCAGTCCATTACTACTTTCCAAGTCGATCGAGTAAAAATGAATATTAAAACTGAAACTTTTTTTTAGACAACATTACAATTGATTTAATCATTTTTATTAGTACTATAGATGATTCCAAATTAAAATGTTTCGTTTCCAAAACGCCTAAAAAATCACCGTGTATATTAAGATTTTACAATTTCATTAAATTGTACTGACGGACAGTCAACATCGTTGTGATCACTGTCGCGTCGTTATTAATGTTAGTACGTAATAAACCCACTTGGTGTTCAACTAATGTCGGGTAAAGGTGTTTTTTTATATTGTTACAATTTAATAAAAATATAAATGGTGATTAGTGCATTCGTTAGACAGATACGTAAACTTTCTAATTAAACAATAAAGAAACTCTGTGATCAAATTCCACTGTTTTATTTAAGTTTTCCCTTAGGTGTTCGTGTTTCCATGACCTTACCCTAATGAGAACCCTCATTAAGTAACTCATACCCAAAAACATTTCAGCAAAACTAGTTCAGCCCTTTTAGAGGAATTCAAGTAAAATGATGTCTGAGATCAAAATTTACACATTTTTTTACATTTACATTACAGAAGAATTTGAGTTTATAATTCACTAAAATACAACTATTAAATAAATTATATAAGTACATTAAATAGATTATTTAGATTACTCTTAACAAAGTCCCTTTGCAAAATGACACTTCTATTTTTTCAATCGATTGAGACTATACAAAAGAACGGCAATAGTGTAATTTTTAAGGCTTGTAACTGTGATGTAAATGTAATGACCGGTGAGTTGTACCGATGAGAAAAATTTCATAACAAGCATTTTGTTTAGCTGGCAGAGTTTACAACCATTAGTATTGTTCTTCTTATATTGCTAGCCTCCCCTCCCATAAAAGCAATTTCTGCCCAATATACACGTAATTATAGCTTAAGCATAAATAAGAGATACTTAGTAGATTCTTTTTATTTTACTTTCGCAATAAAATAAGCCTGACTGACTAAAACGAAAGTACACATACACGTAAATAGATATAGGCACATATATTTAACAACAGGTTTGTCATCCCACGCTGATCTGTCAACTGGGAAAATTGTTACAGATCATCGCCTAGTGGCCTACCTACACAATTGTATTTTAAGCATGTATGGTATGCGTATTAGGCCTGACTGTATGTCATCATCTATATATATAAAAGAAAGTCGTGTTAGTTACACTATTTATAACTCAAGAACGGCTTTACCGATATGGCTGAAAATTGGTGAGGAGGTAGCTTAGAGCCAGGAGACGGACATAGGATACTTTTTATTCCTTTTTTTTTTTGTTTTTGTATCGGCATCGATCACCAGATGACAACGGTGGAACTGTCACAACAAAAATGAAAAGAATGGATTTCGTTGTCGACAACAGTTTGATTGTTCCATATTCGCAACATATTTCTAAAACGTTTAAGACACATTGCAACGTTGAGTATTGCAATTCAGTAAAGTCCATAAAATATATTTGCAAATATGTCACGCAAGGCAGCGATATGGCGGTTTTTGGATTGCAATCCTCAAATACCAACGATGAAATTTCACGCTATCAATTTAGTCGTTATGTAAACAGTAATGAAGCGATTTGGCGTATATTCGCATTCCCTATTCACGAACGTCATCCTACTGTTGTGCATTTGGCGGTGCATCTGGAGAATGGTCAACGAGTATATTTCACGGCTTCGAATGCTATGCAACGTGCTGAAACACCTCCAGCAACTACATTGACCAGTTTCTTTGCGATCTGCTAAAGCGATCCATCGATACGACAATCGCTGAAGCCATTATCTCTGCATCTCCAAGTCAGATACGCACATTATTCGCTATCATAATTTCGACATGCTTTCTATCAAACCCATGTAACCTGTGGCACAAATATAAGGATAATATGTCAGAAGATATTTTACATCAAATTCGTATCACTTCTAGAAATCACGATGTTGAGATGAATGAGAAGATACATAATCGTGCTTTACTCTTGATCGAAGATATGTGTTACCTCATGAGCGGTAGTTTATTAATCAGGTTAGGAATGCCAGCGCCCAATCGTGAAATGAATGACGCATTAAATCGAGAATTGGAACGGGAACGTGAATATGATCACCAGGAATTAGATTTAGTAGTTCAAAAGAATGTACCCCTGTTGAATTCCCAACAAAAGGAAGTTTATGATACTTTAATTAAGGCAATCGATGATGGAAATGGTGGTTTATATTTCCTAGATGCCCCTGGTGGAACAGGTAAGACATTCCTCATGTCAGTAGTTTTAGCCACTGTTCGTGCGAGATCCAACATAGCGGTTGCATTTGCTTCTTCTGGAATAGCAGCCACATTGTTAGAAGGATGCCCTACGGCTCATTCAGCATTAAAATTACCGTTAAATCTTCAAACTATTGAAGAACCAACGTGTAATATTACGAAAAATTCAGCAATGGCCAAAGTTTTATCGGCATCGAAAATCATCATCTGGGACGAATGCACAATGGCCATAAACGTGCATTAGAAGCACTTAACCGAACATTGAAAGATTTACGGAATGACTCGAGATGTTTTGGAGGAGCAATGATTTTACTGTCTGGCGATTTCCGCCAAACACTGCCAGTAATTCCAAGATCTACGGCTGCCGACAAAATAAACGCTTGCCTCAAATAGTCGAATCTATGGCGCTATGTGAAGAAACTGCAGCTGACAGCAAACATGAGAGTTGCATTGCTTATTGATACATCTGCTGAAGATTTCTCTGAGCAATTGCTGACTATCGGTAATGGCCAAGTACCTGTCGATGAATTGATATCATTTCCAAATAATTTCTGTAATTTTGTCTCATCAAAAGACGAACTTATCAACAATGTATTGCCAGACATTATTTCTAACTACAACAACACAACAACAACAACTACAAGAACAAATTGCTCGCTCACTCAACGATTCATTATTTATGAATCGTTGAGTGAGCGAGCAATTTTAGCGGCTAAGAATAAAGATGTAGCCGACCTGAACTATATAATTCAAAATAAGATCATTGGAACAATGCATTCATTAAAATCTATTGACTGCGTCACAAATGAAGATGAAGCCACCAACTATCCAATTGAATTTTTAAACTCCTTGGATGGGCCTGGCTTACCACCGCACAATTTACGCCTAAAGGTTGGCTCCGTAGTAATCATGCTTCGAAACATAAACCAACCAAAACTGTGCAACGGTACGCGTTTGGTGGTTAGAAAATTGATGAA
Source organism: Arctia plantaginis (assembly GCA_902825455.1). Lineage (NCBI taxonomy): Eukaryota > Metazoa > Arthropoda > Insecta > Lepidoptera > Erebidae > Arctia > Arctia plantaginis. The sequence goes on from CADEBD010000337.1 coordinate 11,639,234, forward strand.
CAATGTAATTTACGCGACGATACTGAAAGGAAAATTCAAAGGTGAGGAAGTTCTCATTCCGAAGATCCCGATGACCCCAACCGATTTGACGTTTGAATTTAAAAGACTTCAATTTCCGATCCGTCTTGCATTTGCCATGACCAACAACAAATCACAAGGCCAATCCTTAAAAGTTTGTGGTTTGAATCTAGAACATCCATGTTTTTCCCATGGTCAATTATATGTGGCATGTTCACGGGTCGGAAGACCATCTGCGTTGTTTGTTTTTGCGCCTGATAAGAAAACAAAAAATGTCGTGTATCACAAGGTACTTAAGTGAAGAGCAACCTATGTACTGAAACGCAGAAACAATAATAAATGATTAATGTCCTTCATTTTTTTTTCTAAGAAATAAATTAACTTACTAAATTCGAAAATCGGCTTATTTATTGCCTTTAAGGCGGAACAGAGTTCGCCGGGTCAGCTAGTCATTATATATTATTTATAGAGAAGAGAATTCTTCGAATTCCTTTTCGAAGTGTCGCATCTATAGATACCTATGTATGTTAGCATACACCTAGAGTCCTAGACGATGTGTAAAAGCATTTTTTTTATCAGTGTATATTATTTATTGATTATTTATATTACAGTCCTGGGTTAAGGCTGACTTATCATAGTAGGTAAGGTATGTCCGTATGATAACAAATCAAGTTTGGGTCTCTTTTCACCGGTTACACGATGACCCTATTATATTTATATTGGAGTCGAACCGACTAAAACCACATTGTTTACGTCACAATTATCTATAGTCCCAGTCCAGGTATGTGCCAGAATGAGTTCAAATTACACAAGTCGTTGAGATAAAACCAAAGTTATTAATGGGCGAAATACGAGAATGATACAATTAATTCATTTGTGCTCGTCTTCAATTAATAAATAGATTGATTTCTTATTGGAAATTAACAAGACTATGTAGGTATTTTGAAGAAGTACCTAATAGTAACGAGTAAGATTAAAGGAAAAATAAGAAAAAACCTATTAGACTACAGATTAAGGTCAGATCTGATGTTTGAACCGGCATTTTAGTGTTGTGTTTCCTTAATAAGGTGTTGGAATAACGCCATAAAGCAAGAGTGATGCCGTTTTTATATAGTTAATGACCACAGATATTCATGCATGATATCAATAGCTTACAACCACTGCTACACTGCTGCTGCTGTTGAAGTATTTGTTTGACTCCTGCATTGGGTAAAAAATTACAAAAAAATTATGTTACAATAATATTTTAGCTACTCTATGTGTGTAGAAATAACTCAAGATCTAACAATCTTTTAAATGGATTATTCATAAAGAAATATTCATATAAGTTACCTTCAAGACGTTCCTTAGAAGATTATTCAAGAAAGATTTTCGAGAAAAACATTCTATAAATAAATTCTCTGCTAAACGAACGTTATTAAGTAAACTCAGTAAAAACGTTTTTAATGGACGTCGTGTATTAAGCTAATATTCAAAGATATTCAAAGAAAAATAGGCTTTTTATCGCCCTAAGGAAAATGTATATCGTAACTTTTTAATAGGCCTCGTTTAGGAAAATGTATACATTAGTATACAGTAGCAAGGCGGTCTGCTCCTGCCGCCTTCACGTGACTATCATTTTTATGTGACAAAGATTTTATGTGTTATGTGTAAAGTAAACATTATATTCACGCTATGAACATTAAGACTGACCAGGACCAATGTGTTATACCTATTTGTACCCCTGTCCAAAATATGTGTTAATTTATCTGTTGAGTAGAAGGATCATAACAAACAAACGTAAAAATATAACTCTAAGCGTTGGGGTTTCATAAAATCAACTTAAAGTTAGTATCTAATCCTATATCTTGGAACGGTCTATATAAAATTTATTAATTTATGTGGGAATCACAAAGATTTACACATATGTAGATACATACGTCACTTTGTTGTACAGTCATTTCGCTGTTAGGTTAGACAGCTTTTTTGTTAATAAATCAGCAAAAAAAACATTGATTTGTTTTTTTAACCTTACCGAAACTTTTAATAGAGTACAACAACTGGGAAAGTATGGAATAACCACAGAACAGTGAATAAACATTAACTGTTCTGTGGGAATAACAATAAAACGTCGCCTACAATCATCATCTTCACTACAGAGTATAAAACAAAATCGCTTCCCGCTGTCTGTCTTTTTGTGTGGGGTTTTTTAATGGATAGAGTGATTCAAGAAGAAGGTTTATATGTATAAAACATGTATAATATAGTAGATAAACACTGATAATTTTAGAGGTTTCTAATGTGATGTCGTAAATAAACACATTTTTTTGCACTTACACTGGAAACGCTGTACCCTACGAGATAGATGAAAATAATGTACTACAGTATTGAACTCCTTAAAAAGGTCTACAAAAAAGTCCGGGATAGTATATGACTATCTCTTAGGGAAAACCTACAATAACCATTTTTTATCCTTTACTTTTTACGAAAAATAATGGCTTATTTACGAAGCGAATAGCGAATATATATATATATATATAATATAAATATATTATATATATATTTCGTGTTCGGAGTCACTGAAAATGATACAGAAGGCTTACGGTGAAACGACTTTATCAAAAACACGTGCTTATGAGTGGTACAAAGCGCTCAAAAGAGGTCGAGATGTGATGGAAGATTGGCCTCGCAAAAGTGAAGGAAATAGTGACTGAAAATCCTTATTCAACTCTGAGAGAGATAGCCACCGAACTTTCTGTATCTAACGAATCGATCAGTACAATTTTAACTAATCATTTGGGTATGAAACATGTTACCTCGGCCAGTCCCAAAAGCCCTGAATTTTCTCCAAAAACTCAATCGCATGAGAGTCGCTGAGGACATGCTAGAATGAGTCAATTCCGACCCAACATTTATGAAACGCATTGTTACTGGTGACGAGACGTGGATTTACGAGTTTGAAATGCAAACTAGTCAACAAGCTTTGGAGTTGCGCCTTCCAACTGAACCGAAACCGAAAATACCACGCCAAAGTCAGTCATGTTGACTGTCTTCTTTGACTATCGCACTCGGCGTTCTTGCCGGAAGGTCAAACGGTAAATAAAGAATATTATTTGAGCGTTATGCGGCATTTAAGAGAGCAAAAAGGCCAGATTTGTGTAAAGAAAATTCTTGGATTTTGCACCACGCTAATGCGCCTTCTCACAAGGCCATTATTGTGAATGAATTTTTGACCAAACACTCAACAAATACCATCGAGCAACCACCATATTCACCAGATATGGCTCCAGCCGACTTCTTTCTTTATTCTAAACTCAAATGACCACTTCGTGGCACCCGTTTTCAATCGGTAGAAGACATAAAGGAGAATTCGCGGCGAAAACTGAACTCAATTCCGGAAACAGCGTTTAAAAAATGTTTTCATGATTGGATTATTCGTTGGCGTAAGTGTATCGTTTCTAAAGGAGCATACTTTGAAGGTGATAAAATAAATTTGGATGAATAACAAACATTTTGTGTATTACTGATCTTAACTAATCAACGGATTTTAATGCGGTTTTCACTAATAGAGAGAGTGACTCAACAGGAAGGTTAAATTTACACTTTATGCATTTAACCTTCCGTAATCGTAGAGAAGAGAGAGAAGAGATTATCGTAGAGAAAGTCCGAGAATTTCAAAGATTTATCGTAAAAAACATGTTTTTGTGCGCTTATATTGCAAACTCTGGCTAAACCTTACGAGATAGACCAAAATAATGTTAAAAAGATCTACAAAAAAGTAGGCAATGATATATGTCTATCTTGTAAGGATAACCCATAGCAACCATTTTTATCTTTTAAATATCACAAAAACATAGTGGGTTTTTACGAAGCTATTTTAAACAATACATTGTTAATCCTCATCCAATTAAATACGTTAGATACGTTGTGCATTTAATGTAGATTAAAATTGCTCTTTCCAGTATATCATTAAAATCAATATTTTAGAAGATCTTAGAGGTTTAAAATGCGGGGGCCCAACGATGGTCGAGCCGTACGTGCGTCCCGAGTGGCAGCTTTCGGCACGATGGGATGGGGTATACTAGAGACTATAGTCCTATTATAATAATAGTATAATTAATTACTTTACACTGACAACACATTAGTAGTATTAGTAGTAACTACATTGCACCCGTGCGAAGCCGGGTCGGATTGCTGGTAGTATAATAAAAAAAAACAATTTAATTATTTTAATAAAAGAATGTCTCATGAGGTTGTTGCGAAATTCTTAACGTTAGAATCTACTCTTCTCTTTCTTAGGGTTTCATATTGTCAGTAACTAATTTACACATAAGATACATATTTTGACGGCAATCCCGTTCTTTAGTATGAAGAAATAAATAAAAGAAAAAGTACCTAAATAAAGTTGATAAAATATAATAAAACACGACGCAGTTACTTTATTTTCGCATCGTACATGATATATTCCCGTCTTTTCGCCAAATCTAGTTATCCGATTTCAATAAACAGTCTCAAAACACACGATATTGATTTAAGATAGTTAAGTAGGTACACAGTACACAGTAAATTGGTCCAAGAGAAACGGAAACATCCAATTGTACCTAAGCCAGAAGTCGTCGCGAGGGCGATGGTACCCATGCAGACATCACTTTATTCTTGACGGTCATTTTATTTCGAACTTAAAACATAGACTCATTTTGTAAAGGAAACGGTCCGAAGAGTGTGAAGGGAATAGACCGTCTCCCTATGTAGACATCAGAATTTCTGGTCGTCTATTTTAGAAGACGAATGGAATTTTGTAATTAGATCGTATATAAGTAATTTCTTAATAGTTTCATGTCAATTGATTTTAAAGCGAGTCAGATCTATTAGAATTTATATTTTGTTTCCGCGTGAAATACTGATGTGGATACAAAAACTAAGTCGATTTTCATACAAACTCCTTAACCAATTTTGAGCCAGCTCTAAGCTTTATATTTTAGTCTTTATATTTTACTTATATTTTATAATATTTATATGAATTATTTTGAACTTTACCTATAATGTCGCTTATTATGTTAGTCGCATTTCTATTTGTTTTTATTTGGTTTAATTTTTTTTTAAATACCTTCATGTTCTACATAAAAACATCCAGACCAGTGAAAATAGATATACTCATGCATGTTTAACTAAAACGTCCAGAAAGGTCATGATGGCCAGAGGTCATTAACGAATTAAGGAGTAAGGATGGAATAAAAAAATTGAAAGTAAAAACATAAATTGTTGACTTTAGAACTAGAGACAAGTGCCAAAACCTGTTTGTATTAACGGACATTGAGAACAAGTTACATAATCGCTATGATTTTATAAGTGAACCTACGCTTCACCCAGTTATGTGAAGTATCGTGCTGTATTGTTGCCTACGTTGGTATCCTACATAAAGTAGGTCAAACTTAGACAAAGAACGTCGCTCAGTAGGTTGATACTACACTAAGTCGAGCGAATTAAATATACTTAGAGCTTAATTTTAACTAGGTATACCTAAAAACCCACTACTAATAAGCAAATAAAACACATCATCATCATCAACAGCCTTTAATAGTCCACTGCTGGACATAGGCCTCCCCTTAGAAAGGAGGTTTTGGCCTACTATACCACGCTAGCCAGACGGGTTGGTATAGGGTTTGTAATAAAACACGTTTATAGTTTATTATTATCTTACAATTAGTTCAACCATAATTTAGAGTATATACTCGTAACTCATAAGTAAATTGGACATGCTTCACTTAATTCAGAGGTTCCCAGACTTTTTTTCTCATAGACCACTTTCAAAATTTAGCTGGTTCTCTGGTGGATCCCTTGCAGCTACATTTCTACAATATTCCCGAAACTCGACAAAAATGTGAAGATTACATCTAACTATGGAAAGCGTTGCGGCTGAGTTCCAAGCACGGATTAATAATTTTCGAAAAAAAAGTGAGAAATGGTTAATTAATTAATTGATTGTGCTGTGAGTGGATGTCAAAAAAGTAAAGTTGACCAATAAAAAAAGTGATTCCGTCCAACTATACTTTTTTGACATTTACTCACGTCACAAGGAACCAATCAATTCGCTATTTATCTAAAATATGTATGTATTTAAAAATATATGAGTATGTTGTGTATCAGCAGTCTGGTTACCATAGCACATGCTCTGTCTAGTTTGGAATCAGACGGCCGTGTGTGAGATGTGTGAGGTATTTTATTATATTATTATAATATTTAATTATATCATTAATGAGTCTCCATTTATTTTCCTAATGAATACCTTATCACGTAATTGAAATTTTTTATAAAACAATATGTTCTGAAAACAAGTTTTCTTGCAAACATGTAAAGCTCATAATTTACCTACATTTTGTTCTTATTTTATTGTTTATGTTTTAGTAAGGAAGTATTTATAAGTATTATATACATTTTTGTTTTAAATTAAATTTCAATACTATTTTACAACTATTCCCTTGATTTTTCAACGACGTCAGTATTGCTTTACATGTACATTAAGTAATAATCGACAGCTAATGTATCACACTTTTATTTTCTATCATCAGACTAGCTGTTATTATTATTTATAATATAAACTAACAAAGCTTAACTTACTTTTGAGATTTGACCTAGTTCACTATATTTGCAAGTTTCTGAAATTATTCTAAACAAAATTATGAAATAAGCCAGATTTTCGATTAATTTCGATGATGAAGTCTGCGCTCTACAAACAGAAAGGTCATCGACCAACGTGTCTGCACTTACAGAGTTCACACACACTGCAGGTACACCAGTGATTTAGAATACTTTTATACTTATGTTACCTACATACCTATAACATACCATACAACTATAACATACCACAATAACGATAGAGAGAAGATGAGACGTAGATTAAACTGAATAATCTTTTAAACCTAGTATATCGTTAACCGGGAATTATGGACATTATACAAACAGAAAGTTGGACTTCTGAATTAGAAAATAGATTTAGAAGCTTGCTATTTGATAAAATTATCATGGAGAATATTTAGGTTTTAAGCCAAGTTTAGTTTTAACTTTTAGTGTCTATTAAAGCTGACCGTAGGTACTGTTATCATTATATGCAGTGTACCTACTACTTTTTAAGAGTTAGGTTTCGCACTGAAGAGTTTCAAGGAAATCGAGATAAAATTATAAAATGATTATAAAACATTATCATGACAATATTTCAGTTACGCTTTTGATAGAATAAATTGAATATAGTAATTGCGTACAGCAAATACAAATATATACACAGGTACATATGCTCTACATTACATTACTTAGTTTATGTACCTACCGACTATTACTTTTTCCATAATTTAAACAACTTTTTAGTGGGTAAAAAATTAAATTCCCGAGAGGCAGTACAAATTGCCTTTGAAGAGTTTGTTGCCTCCCGTCCAGCTGATTTTTACAAGAAGGGCATCAATAAACTGCCAATGCGTTGGCAAAGATGCGTCGATTGCATGGGTGATTACTTCGAATAACAGAAATAAAAAAGTTTGAAAAAATAAGTACTTCCACTTATTGCATACAAAACGGCAATTTCATAGGTAAAGACCTATTATTATAGATACATTGCATCCAGATACAGAACAAATGATCGTGCTTCTCAAACAAATTTTTGTCCAGGGTGGGAATCGAACCCACGACCTATGGCTTAGCAGTTATGATCACTAACCACTAGACCAACAGGCCTGTGAATTGTATATAATCCTATTATAAAAGTAATTCAATTCACTGATACTGTAAGATAATATTTAATAGTGTGTAGATATAAACTGGGCATAAAATAAAACATAATTACATCGACCACAAAGAACCTGCGGTTCGAGACTGTTAATAATGACAAACGTGATATGTTTTGCAAATGATCCATTCGTAGCATTTTATTACGATAAGATTTGTTACAATAAATCTGTTAAGAGGAACTTCGGTCATATTATTGAAACACAAAAAAAGTAAGTTTACTCAATTATAACGTCCTTTAATAACAAGAAACACACAACAAAATTGTATTATTGTAAACTTGCATTATTGTAAACCTATTATACATCTTCAGTAGAGAATAAATAAGCCTTTGCCAGTATATTTGTATTTAGTATAGGCAATGTAATCATGTAGGGTATTGAGAAGATGACTATACATATATGTATATATAAATCTAAGTATGTATCTACATAGATTTTATGTAGGTAACTATATTATTAATGTGTTAGGCGTTAGCTTGGGTTAGTGGCTCTGTGAATACCTGGGTCGTAAGCAAATGTTTTTATTTGTTTTAAATGATATTTCGTTTGCCTAAGGATGGATCACTTCAAGATAGAGACGTCAACTGAGAGACAGACGTTAGCTCATATTTCTCCCCTTAAAGGTAAGTCCCCATTTTTTAAACAACTTTAGATGTTTATAATTTAAACACCAAATATCGTATACCATATTAAATTAATCGATAATATTTTCATCATTCCACTCAATTGACAGAAACAGAGTTGTTAATGTCTTAAGTGCTATTATTTAAGACGTGATATGTAGACGGGACAGGATAGATAGGACAGGATAGGGATAGAAAACTTGAATAACAATAGAAACGTGAAGAACATAAAAAGATCCCTATTCAATTAGTGTTATTCCAATTAATCCCAATTCAATAAATTTGATTGAAAGCGAATTCCACGAAAGACTGTTCACTGGGAGTTCCCTTTCACTACTACTTTATGGAATTATTATTTCACCAACATATATTCCGTAACTATATTCAACACAGTACTGTCTTGAAGTATATAAACAAATTGCGCACACGATGATAAATATAAATTAGCGTATTTCTGAACGTGGATCGTTATCAGACCTCTTTATAGTCCTCCCGGCAACACACAATGAATAATAAAGTTTTAATTGATACCTTCTTTGAATATGGTATGGTGTAGTCCCTAAGTTGGTACATGATGGAGACACCTGTATGGCACGCATAACAGTACATCTACACTGTCAATGTAACACATTATTGTACGTACAGTAGGCTAATTATTTTGTGAAAATCAACAAGGATCCCTTCATTAGATTATCTTATTTATGCAAATTGTTCTTTAAATGTTTTCATGGTTCTTTTCTAACATAATAATAATTTCACGAAATTTAAAGAGGATGTCAAGGATAGACAAAAATTGTTACTTACCTACTATTTTGTGGCTGGTGTCTGTAGTCATTTTCAATTTCATAAAGAAAATATTTTTGTCGGTATGAGTCTCTACTATCAAAATATAGATATTTATTTATTTCTTACATAGATTTAAATATTTTACTTTCTCAAAGAAAATATCATGGTGATACTTAATACTGTTACTTAATACTGCGATAAAAACTAAAATCCAACTTTTACTAACGTTATTGGACACATTTTACGTCCACAAAATGGACACATTAGAAACTAAACCCTCGTCAGTTTATACTTGTAAATCTAATTTATAGTCTGTACACACTGAGCTATTAGCCAAAGGTTACGCAGGACAAGAGAATTTTATAAATCTACATTCTACGTATATATAAATAAAGCTATAAGCAATCACAAACAAAAAATAAAGGTTGACAAACTTTCGGCAGGGACACGGATGGCATAGAAAATATGAGAACGAAGCTGCGAGCATTGTTGTTAAGCATTCATATGCTACCGCTCACCCATTGCCGGGACATCCGCCGCTACTTCCGCTGCCAAAGATGGAAGATCTTCAAGCGATAGTTCGTTGACAGCGCCTACCGACAGCTCTGACACCCAAACATTATATTATTTGTGATTTAAGTATAATTGATAACTCGCGATAGCACTGCACGAAATCTACACACACGTTTAGTGATCTTTATTAAAAGTGTGGGGAGCGGGACGCACGGCCGCGGCGGCCGGTGAGCCGCGTAAACTTACGTTAGCGCGTCTTCAGTGGCTATTTTTGATGCAAAAGCGCGTTGGGACGCCAATGTCTAGAGCATGCACGGAATATGCAATGTCGTCAGCCTTCACGATTACACTACTAGCGCATACATTTCAATGGACATTTATATTTTGTACCTACCTACGATGTAATAAATTAATGATAAATGCATAAATTCATCCTATCCATATAAATAGGAAGTTTATGTTGTACACGTCTAAAATTGCCCCAATTCAAATAATAAAATAACGATTCTACATACATATACCTGTATCAGACATGCTGCCTCTTATTTCATTTAACTACAGAATAAATAGGTTCGCATAAAAATAGACCTATCTCTACGTTACCTGATATTACGCATCTCAGAATAAATGGTATTTATACGAGTTTGATATTCTCTTCGAGTGGGTTAATAAAATCTTGAGACTACGATGAGATTTTCACTAAAAGGCCTTTTCAAGAACGACCTTCAGTGGTTTTACGACGTAGATTATTGCAATATGGATCCCGTTACTTGACCAAGTAGATTAAATATTGTGTATAAGGGCTGCTATCATAAGAAAGATTATTAGTATAATGAGTGGATAGAAGATAGTGTCCATAAATCTGAACAATAAGTGAAGGTACATCAAATATAACTACATATCGTCCAGTGGTCGAGTTTTAATCATATTTTTTGAATGTATTATTTCTTTAACCTTTAATCTTTAATAAGTAGGTAATAATATAATATGATCAAATTACTTTGATAGACTTTTCTATCATTGTAATTCACATCTCTCCCGGTGTTTGAAGTTGCTTTGATTAGTCTAAAAAAATGTTTTCCACATATTGTTATTGTTTTAGGTGCGTTTATGAAAATATACATACTTACATAAATCATGCATTTTTAAAGTACAACGGGTAGAAGATTACAAATAATTGATACATCTTACTGGTATTCACGAATTGACAATAATCATCATCATCATCAACAGCCTTTACTAGTCCACAGCTGGACATAGGCCTCTCCTCAGAAGGGAGGTTTTAGCCTACTATACCACGCTAGCCTGACGGATTGGAATATGGTTTGTTTCAAGTTTTCCTGTTTTTGCAGTGCTGTTGTCCTCCGTAGTTTGCTCCTTTAGTCGGCTCTTACGACACCCGCGGGATGAATAGGGAAGGTGACACTCCGTATTTTTAATCGGCCACCACCAAGGACTTTCATTTACCAGGAAGTAAATGAAAGTCTCTTTAGATCTCTTTGAACTCAGAATGCTACGCATCATTACCGGGTTCTAAAGTCTATTCACCAATGAATTGTGAAGTTTGACAGAAATATTAAAGGTCTCGTCGAATTTATTTTTTCGAATTTATTCGCATTCGAGTCTATTTCTGTTGAATGACAATATCTAAGCGATCGCTCCATGTTAATTTTACAACAGAATGCCAACTTATAGGCAAATTTATATGGATTGGTGGTAAAATGCTTTGTCTAGTCGAACTTGTGTGTCTTATTGTTACTTCTTGGTCCTAATTTCGTTATGCGCTTAGTACGAGTAGTACATAACTTACGAGATAGTGCGTCGGTCGTGACAACATAATCCATTTTCTAAATGTCACCAATTAAGTTATTTTTAACCTAAGTATTAAATAAATAAATAAATTTATTTGACACTAATAAATGACATGTTATATTTGGCACAGACGCTTAAGCTTACAACATTTCGAAAAGATATCCCTATAATAGCAACAAGCGAGAGATCCCACCTGGGCTGAGAGTCTGTTCCTGTTCAACAATAATTATTATCTAAGAAATGAACGTCATTTTTATGACGGTTCGGTATATACCAAAGACACTAATAACGTAAAAAATTATAATAATCATCTCACTCGGCGAATTTTCAGAATCAGCGAAACAAGGTAAGTCGAACTGCAGGATAAACTTTAGTTAGTTTTTAGGTGCACAAACGTCGGGGGGGGGGGGGGGGGGGGTTAGTCTACTCGTCTGTAGATGAGACATGCCACCGACAGGTGGTATCCGAGGGGATTTCCGCACGGAAAAAAAAAGGTGCACAAACGTATGATTCTATTTCGTTGACGGTTAACATTGTTGAGGATGACAAATCGCGCTTAAAAGAAAATCCACCGCGGTTTTCCTGTTTAATAATTGTTGTTAATTGTCGAGACAGATAATGCTGTCACCGAGAATGTTGTAAACCTAAAAATCTATCTTCTAGCCGTGTTGTCAATTCTATTTCACTCTCTTCAGATTTTCGAAAAGCGATTACTGATAGATCATGTTTGGCACTTAGTTTACGCCTAACGTAGCCAGTAAAATTGTTTTGGATTAAATGTCAGTTCTGATAAAATGTTTTATTGAACCGCTTATTTTCACCATTCACACTTAATTTTATCTCAGTTTTGAGAAAAATATCTTAAATGTGGATAATAAAGTACCGAATAATAGATTCGTATTTGTTTTTCTTAAGAGACACAACAATACATAAAAATCATCTATTTCCTTCTTTTTAATGTTATAACTATTTTTTAATTAATTTGTGGTTGTACACTTGTTTGACAACTCAGTTTCCATAAGAAGAAGACGATTTTATTCTATTGTTGTTGTAAAATCGTACGTTTGTGTGATGTGCTTATGTTACTGTCCCTAAAAATATTTTTACTGCAACACGTCTGACATGTCGAGATACATGTAAAGGTTGCTAATAGTCATTAAGCAATGCCTTGAAAATAAAATTTTAAAATCAAAAAAAATACAATGATGCAAGTAGATTGCATTGTATTCAAATATTGTTTAATGTTTTATTTTTGCTGTTGAACACCAGTTGCTGTGTTCTTTTTACCCGACTGCACCAGAGGAAATGTTATGTTTTTCGAGTGTATATTTCTTTGGCTTGCTCTGTAGGAGAGGCAGATCAAGTCTCAAGAACGCCCTAGGCAAGTATATGATCGCCCCCCCCCCTGCACCTCTCCAGCGCCCATTAGTGTGATAGTGATGACTCCGAAGTTATCTTGTCATTTCGTGGGTTCATAGGTTGTCAATGCTCTCACCCCACCGGGGATTGTGGAAGGTCCGTGTATCGAAATCGAACCGACTAAAACCACGCTCTGGTCACCGCAATGGTGGCACCCAGGTATTGGTTCCTTGCGGATCAGAGACAGGTGATCACCTGCTTCTGGCGGTATGAGTGTTTCCTCCTGAGCCATAACCACAAGTCTTTCCCTCTACTAGGAACTGGATTATCCGAACCAACCGACAGACAGACAAAAAGAACTGGTTTTTAGGCATAGGTATCCTGCAAATGACCGTGTGATCACGAAAAAAACCTATTTTTATGATATTACAAACAGTTCAATTCAGTTCAATTTTATATAGAAGAATTTGTATAGAAGACAGGTACATGTAGTGACCCCAAGGCACGACCTTTCTTTTCGAATCAATCGGTGTACTTGCTTGTTGTACTTAACGAAAATCGATTACAGCTAGGGCAAAATGTTGCCATAGAAAAATTAGAATCAGACCGTTCGGACCTTTGTACACATAGTAACGTGCCAATCTCTACAACATGCAAGTTTTATTACATCTTTTACAACTTGGCTACTTGTCGTCTTCACTCACTATCTAAAACATAATACATTTTGTTCATTGAAATATTGAAACAGTTAAATTAATTTAGGTCAGAGAAGTGCCATTTAGGCACTCAAATGCAGAAATTCCTAGGAATTCCAAATGCAGGCAATCAAAAATAGTTAATAACTAAATTATCGTATATATCATGGAGAGTGCTCTGATTCATTGTTCATACCAGCCGCAACTTGCCGCCATCGTTTCACACGGCAAACATTTTATCCCACCACTTGGGTAATTGGCACTCCACGACTGTGCGCTTTTCAAGACACTTTTTGCCTCGCACTACCAACCTGTGGAACAAGTTATCGTCTGCGGTATTTCCGAACCGACACAAGCTTCAAAGCACTTCAAACAAGAATTAGCGTAATCCTTCCTCAAAAGCCGGCAACGCGCTTGTGACTCCTGAGTTGCAGGCGTTCATGGGCGGCGGTAGACGCCATGGTTTCCATCAGTTTACACACGTCTGATCATTTGCCCAATCTTCTACAAAAATATGAAACGTCCTCTATAGCAAACATTTCATGGTAATTAAGTGAAATGAACTTTCCGGTTTTTTCATTGATAACCAAATCTGTCATGAGCTAATCCAGTAATTTGTAAATTAATAATTTGCATGTTTTTATTACTGTATTTTTTTTACGTAACCAATTTTTTATTTTGGTTAGTTGCATATAAAATAGAAACCAAAACTAAGATAATTTAAGTTCATACAAAAAAGGTTGTATGTACACCACTTCTATTAGTTGTGTATAGAGATGGTCTCTACAGAGAAGACTACGGTTCCAGACAAAAATTATCGTAAAATTAACTAAAATGAATATTCAAATTCTGGAGGATAAAAATATTTTGGGGGCTGGCAACATTGAGTAAAATTTGTTGTTCGCATTTTTATGCTCTAATCTCAGATTTGTTTGTGTACGAAGCTGTCGTCGTGTGAGCTGTGTGCGTGCGATTAAATTAAAAGTTGATTCATTGGTGGTGGTGTGAAGGCTTATGTGTGCGAATGCAGTAGTGTTTTCAATAGATATTTTGTGTACCATTATTCGATTTGCTTGTAAGTAGTCGATTTTTAATTCAATCAACTGTCGATTGTGTAGTTCAAAAAAGTATCAAATATCAAAATTATATAAAATAATTAAAAAGAATAAATCTAAACAGTATTTAATGATTTAATTATCTTTAATTGTGATAATAATTATCTAGTAAGTAACCATTATAATTTTATTTGAAGGCAAGAGTGTAGCCATGTTTACCTAGTCCTAATCTATCTATGACTGCCCTAATTGGTAGTTACTAAGGAATAAATTTATCACCTGCTCTTTGAGAATTTTGATTTTTTTAAATTTCGAAACATAAGTTAGTCAAAAAGTACGAAATATAAACCCGATAGCGTATAGTTGCGTAAAGAGCGTAGGAAAATTAGAATAGAAAGAGTTATTTAAAGCAATCACAAGAATGACTGGTAAATATTGGTATTGCAATAGCCTTTTATAAAGTAATTGTTGTGATTAATTTATGGGATCTACCAATAAGAACGTCCTGGTTTAAAAATCGAATAAAACACATTTTTTTATGAAAAATGCATCCGATTGATATATTTGATAGATAATTTTATGCAATTTATATTTTAAATAATATATCGGCCAAATGACCGCCGTGGCTCTTTTTGCAGACGGTCACCCGCTCACGCCAATTTTCGATGACGCGGTGCACCATTTAGAGTATGTCGGCTATTCCTCGTCGAATGTAGATTTTTAGGTCACAAATTATAGCTGGATTATTGCTGTACACTTTAGATTTAACGTAACCCTAAAGAAAATAGTCTAAAGGTGTTAAATCACACGATCTTGGTGGCCAACTCCATTTCTCGAAATTAACAACTCACCAAACTTTCCACGCAATAATTCCATGTTCACTCGAGTAATGTGAGGTGGTGCACCGTCTTGTTGAAAATAAAGGTCGTGCATCAATATCATCAAATTCCGGAAAGAAATATTTGGTTAACATCGAGTTATAGCGCTCGCCAATCACAGTAACAGGGTTTCCTTCGTCACTTTCAAAGAAGTACGGACCAAAGATTCCACCGTACCATAAACCGGACCGAACTGTTATTTTTTGCGGATGCAATAGCGACAATTTTGTTTATTAACAAATCCATTGAGCCAGAAATGGGCCTCATCTGAGAAGATGATTTTACGATGAAAATCGTCATCGGCTTCCATCATTTCCAGTGCATAATCGGCAAATTCACGACGGATACAATGGTCGGATGGCTTCAATTCTTGTGCCAAAACAATTTTGTACTGGTGTAGGCCCAAATCCAACCGCAAAAAACGCCAGGTGGTCATTGGAGAGAGCCCCAACTCTTGTGAACGGCGTTGAACTGATCGATTTGAATTCGCATCAACACTGGCCTGAACGGCTGCGATATTCTCTTCACTACGGGCATTTCTTTGTCTCACAGGCACAACAGTATCGTGGAGAGTGAATTCACTTTCAAATTTTGTTATTATGCGATTTATAGCGCGCACAGAAGGAGCACTATGACGACCGTTTTTTGCGCGAACAGCTCTTACTGTAGCGGTAGGAGAACGCGAATTTGCGTAATAATTTTCGACAATTTTCAAGCGTTGTTTTAAAGTGAAACGTGACATGATAAAATGGCAAATCTTACTGAACACAAATGTTAAGAGACGTCAAAGATCCATCATCAAACATGGCCGCTATGAGCTGTCAAAACCAGGTCATCCCTATTGGGAGACCTGGGATACCCAGTATATTGTCTGTCAGTATTGACTTTGTACATGCTAGGTTTTTTACTTACATAATTAGAATTGATTTTGGCGAAATTGTGGTAACATATACCACAAAGCCATTAATCAAAAGTTGAAGTTGATAATTATATTTTTTAATGTGTCATTTGTTTATATTATTTATAGATAACATTGAAGCGGATTAATATCGAAGGTAGCACCAATGACGATGTCTTGAAAACTCCAGAAATAAAAGGGAAAGCAGAGGGAGACCATAACCATACCATTTTTGGAATATTGAGGCAAATACTATTAAAAAATAACTATGAATTTAAAAAGAATGTATAATAGTAGTCAAGCAGCTCAGATGATTCGGATGTCGGTGTTGAATATTTGGAATTTGATTTTGAATGAAATTTCTTTATAAATAAATGTATGATTTTGGGGTACACTACATAATTACGAAAAACTTTATTCCGTCAGTCACAATTCCGAACATAACAACACCGATTTTCATAATGCCGAATAGTTCAAAATTCCGAATACAACAACACATCCTATTTTTATGATTCAAAACTTCAATATTCATAACATTTATAATTACTATGTTCAACATACCGAGTTTCAATAGATCGAATAACAAAAATTAATGAAAATTTGAAACATCTAAAATTCATCAGTCATCAACGATAGAGCGGCTCTGGCGCTCGGCGGCCGCTGCCGCGGCACGCTTACAGTTCTATCCTAACCTAACCCAAAGAATTCAACAACCGAAGAAGAAAACCTAAAAAACACAGTAACAAAGTAGACGTTTTTAAATTACACTAGCTAGTACCCGCGACTTCGTACAAAAAAATGGTTTTTAGCCAAATAACTGTGGGCGCATGAAAAATACCTATTATTTTAACATTACAAACAGACATTTCAATTTTATTTATTTGTATAGATTAAACGTTAATCATAGATTTTGAATATATATGTGTAACTGAATATTATACAAAACTAACTGAATCAGAATTAGAATCATAATTTTAGCAATTTATTCGAAGTATTGAAAATCAGAATATCGTGTTTCAGACCGAGAACCCATCGAGCATTTAATTCTTCGAACTATAAAAGTCAAAAACAAACAAATGGCATTTAGGACTTTCGGTAAAATATATTTTGTGAATTTTAATAATAGACATTATAATTCTTGGGTATTATGAAATTCGGACTTTTGAGAATCTGAACACCGAAATTCGGAATAAAATAGAATTTTATAAATATTATGGTATATTTGGGTGTTCCCATGATTTTGATTCATTTCATCTGATTCGTATTAGCCCGCTTTCCTTTGTGGCATTCAATGCCAGTATTACAAAGCGCAAGTGTTAGTATACGCTAATTCGTTATCATGTGGCATAGAAGCATGTACATACAGCGATAGATCAAGCTACAAACATTCTTAGTGTAAGGTAATCTCCTATTGTTCACAAAATCTATAAACAATCATCATCATCAACAGCCTTTAATAGTCCACTGCTGGACATAGACCTCTCCTTAGTGAGGAGGTTTTGGCCTACTATACCAGACGGGTTGGTATAGACGAATTGATAACCTCCTGTTTTATGTTTTTGAAGTCGGTTAAAATATCAAAATCTTTCATTCATACTCAAGCCGCTGTTACCATCCGATTATTCCGATCCATTCGATCCGTGGCTTATTTTAGTATTAGTAGTAGTCATTTAAAATATTTTTATACTAAAGTTTCTTGTCTCGGGACATCGCGTTAAATTCACAATCGATGTAACTCGACTAAAGGACCCACATTTTAGTAAAGCTTTCAGAGCTCCGCGCTAGTCCATTTTTAGTATCTACTTGGGAGTCGTGCGGTAGGGACGTGAAAATGACTGGCGTTGATGAAATAATAAATTATCAAAGGAATCCTGACGATGATTTCTACGCTTTGTTGGGGTGTGATGAGAACTCAACTGTAAGTAATTCAAATCATGTCTTCTTTTTCATTGTATTTAATAACTGTTTCTTGTTCAACTTGGATTTGGATTTCTACTGTATTGATTTGCTCGATTCTGCTCAATGACCTTATTTTTGCAAGGACATTAAGTTGACCTAGTTCTGATAAATGTTATAGTTTGTTTATCTGGACATCTATAAAGTTTTAAAAGCTTCGTGTTTTCAATTTCAAAACTTAGTGCGTAATTGTTTGCTAGCTACGTATATATAATTGTATTGTTAAATGTATGTTACGTCAATGTTGTTTGGATTTTCCCGTGCCTCTTTGTATTTTACCTGTTGACTTCTCAGAAATCGACTTAAAAAAATATTTTTATATTGTTTAAAGAGTTTGTTTGATGTGTTGGAATAATGTGAATGAGTATTACATTTAAAAAACATTGCAGGTCGAGCAAATAACTACGGAATATAAAATTCTAGCTCTGCAACATCATCCCGATAAGAATGATGGTGACAAGGATGCTGAAGTTAAGTTTCAGAAACTGAAGGTAAGGAAAATTTTAGATAAGGAGCCAAAAAGTATTAAGGTGTTTATGTAGTGGTGAGCAGATCATTTTGTCACAAACGCATTGAGAAATTAATCCCTTCAGATACTAAGTTAAGGTAACTTCATTATCAATGAAATATAGTTTTACTCCAGTGTGTATTTCAGTCTCTTATTTATTTATACATCTTTATTGTACACTGCTACAGTATATATTGTACAGACATGGATGGATATCTACATTTTGTACACATTGTGGTATATCAAATAATATAATATTAAAAATTAAATTTGTTTATTTCTAAATTAAAAATAGTTTTTTATACAACCTTGTAGATTGGAAGTACATTCCTTGTTGATTATTAAGTTATTACATTTGAGAGATTTGCCACATTCAAAATAATAAAATTCTAATTTGTCTTGAAAAGATGCAACATATGTTAGCTCTCTGTTGATTTCTCATGGAGAGTATGGTGGTGATCACCTAAGATTTACTATTTAGTAAAAGGATATTATCATAGACAAATATTATAAAGCTGCTCTAATTTTTTGTAAAAAAAGTAATGAATTTTTTTTGTATTAATTAACATAAATTATTTTAACTAAATAAATAAATATGAAAGTTTTTTTATTTGACAGTAAATAATATTATAAGACAATTCTCAAAACAAGCTCTTCAACTTTATAATATTAAAATAGTTAAAACTACTTATTTCCTTGCAAAAATAATTATGAAATTCCTTCCTTAGTCATCAACCTCTAAGCTAACCTTCATTTTGCTTTGTATTTTTTAGTTCTTTCTATCTTCACTATGTATTAGTGAACTTAAATTTTTTTAAATACAAATATGAGCACCATTTCATATAATTGTTATCTCATTGATTCTATGTCTCCGAAGATGAGCCTTACCGAAAGGCTGTATCATCAACAGCCTTTAATAGTCCACTGCTGGACATAAGCCTCTCCTTAGAAAGGCTGTATAGTAAAAATATAAATTTTATTTAACAGGAGGCTAAGGAGACGCTTTGTGATCCATCCAAGCGTGCTCTTTACGACAAGTGGCGCCTCAGCGGCATCGCTATGGGCTACAAACAGTGGCTGGGTATGAAGGATCATGTGCAGCAGTCAATGCACTGGTCAAAGCCCAACACTAAAGATCGCATGTTGGAGGGTGAATGTGGCCGCGCTTCTGGCCCATCAAGCCTGGGTCCGAGTAACCCCTCTGCACGTCGCGCTTCTGAGGGTGGCGCTGCACTCTGGGGCCGCTGGGGTACTGGCAACCAAGAACCTCCTTCTGAGGTCATTTCTAAATTCCGCAATTATGAAATCTAAACCTTAATAGGTTGAGATGATAATAGCCTGGGAATTATTTTGTAGTATGTTCCTTATTTAACTTTGTGTTATTTCTTTGCAAAGAGGTTATTTGTGCCCTAATCTCTTTTTTAATTAATGTACTTAGTTTTTTAAAATACATCCTGTTATTTGTGATATTTTTGTAACCCAGGCTGTTAATTAATTATAACTTGCCATTTCCAGTTTTACAGGTAAAGTAATGTTGTTTTTGAAAATTTATAAGTCTATTAAAATTAAGGATAATTAATTAAATATATAATATATAAGTTATAATAAAGGCACAATATTCATCAGGTCAGCTCGCGGTACGTTTCTCGAATGTTTCTCGTTATTATAAGTAATTACTGTTCTGAGTGTTTGATGTGCAATATAAATGTCTGTATTATGTTGTATGTAGAAACAAGTTACAAGTTTGAAACCCCCATTCCAGAGTGACGTAGTGTAAAACACTCTTAGATGTTACCCCTAGATGTAAGCTGTGCACATTCCTGATAAACTTATGAGTCTGATTTATTACATTTCTGCTAATGACATCTAATTAAAGAATCTCGATATTTTGAAGATTTATATTTTTGATCCTCTTTATCTTACTATAAGTATGATATTATTTTTAATGAGAATGAGAGTTGGCAGACGTTGTTGTGAGATGTATACAGGGTATCGTTGCGAGACAGGGCTTTATTTATTTTACCTTCTGCAACCTTGACAATTCTACTTTCTATTAATGTTATAATGATCTACACAAACCATGTACTCCTATTGGTTCCAACATAAATGTTGTGTTAAATGTTAGTTACGTAGATTTTAAATGGTATTATATGTGTTAAATGTTTGATCAGTATTTACTTTATGTATTTAAAATATATAATTAAATGTTAAATGGGTAGCTGAATTTTGAAATTTAATGTTTTGTCTCGATAAGAATTTTGACAAGCTCACTTAGCTTGTATTTATTAAGCCAAATGTATTTTATTTTTGACTAATATGTAATTCACTTTAGAACAATAAACGTTTGCTGGAGAATTGTTTTTATTATATTCTATTTCGCCCTTTAGGTAAGACTGAGAGTATTTAAACTTTTATTCTTATCTATTATATTTTTAGGGTCGGTTAGGTAGGTTAGACAGAGAAAAGTAGATCATCATCATCATCAGCCTATCGCAGTCCACTGCTGGACATAGGCCAAATGGAAATAGGAGAAAAGTAGATTTCCAACCCAATATGATGATCTCTTGCATCACCATTTAGTAGTTGATAAATAGCACTTAATCATCTGGTCAAGAGTGAAAGAGCGGTTCGGTCGTGTATTGGGTAGGAAATTATGGTGCGTAAACCCGTGATCGATACTAAGTGGCAGATCGTCCCTAAGGCAAAGTTATTTAAAAAAATATATATATGCCTAACATAAAAAGAACTGTCAGTAAGTATGCACATACTTGCACAATATAAAAAATTCTTCAATTCTATAGAGATGTTAAGGTTGTCATCTAGGGTTTATATTACGTATTCACTACTTCTTCGCTTTCCTTTTCTGATACACACAAATGCAGTTGCTACAATTGCAGCTGTAGCTGAGATTAGTCTGTAAGTTGTAGTAATAGACCAGGGCCTCGATGGAATGTCGTCGGAATAGTTTTGCACTTTTCCTATTCTAATAACAATGTAAGACCACTGGCATTCCGATGACTTCTCACTAAGACAAATGTCGGCGATGTAAAGACATCGAAGTGGAAGAATGTACCTTTGTAGCAGTTTGGTAAACGGTACATTTTAAATTTGTAAGAAAATTATATATTTAATTTTCCAGGTATGGAAATGGTGTTGATATCACCATTGATGACCTATGTTACTCGTACTATATCGACAGACTATTTTACACTGAATTTATGTTAGTAGAATACTGATATTTTGACCGATATCAATGGGGTCTTAATGGCATCTCAATAGCGTGTCAATGGAATCACAGTGGCTTGGCGTTAACATAAAATAGCAGAATTGAGGCCTAGGTTTCTGCAGTCAATGACGCTATACGGTGTACCGGTGTGGGTGGAAGTTCTGACCGCCCAGAAAAAGGCGCGCCTCTTACACCCAGAGGGTGGTGGACGGCTTTTGTCCTCCACTCTGCACTAAGGTCTACCGCGATCGGAACCTGTCCGTGTTCAGGAGGTGACGTCCTCGTATGGCGGACGTCTTCTAAATGAGGGTTTTTCACATTGGAGGTTTCCACACGTAAGAAAATAAAATAAAAACAGTTTTAGTAAAGAAAGCGCTGCGCTGTCAGGTACCCAGTACGTCTTCTCGAAGTGGAAGAGTTATTTTTACGGTATAAGGGGGCAAACGAGCAGACGTGTCACCTGATGGTAAGCAACTATGAACACCTGCAACTCAAAAGGCACAGGTGCGTTGCTGCCCTTGGAGTCCCTTCCACTCGAGTCAGCGGGAGGCGGGATCTGGGCTCCGGTAACCTCACTCACTCAGTGAAAGGCAACGAAATAATTGCTTAACACCGTGTGAGGCCGTGGTATCACTCCGGTCGAGCCGGCCCATTCGTGCAGAAGCATGGCTCTCCCACGTCTAAAAAGAGCGTTTCTTTTATAAGATAAATAAGATGTTGAATTCCACACATTTACTTCGGATTATGGACAGAAGCATATCCTTTTCGAAATATCCTCGGGCCGTCACCCCACTAGGGTTTACAGCGCGGTGGTGTGTCAGAATCGGACCGACTTAACCCACACGGAGTGCCACTCTGCGCCTGAAATAGTAATGCGGGAACTGCTGTTATTAAGACATGCGGATCACAGAAGAATAGCCTAGCGGAGCCTTCCTTCGCCAATAGCCGTCACGAAGTCTTATGCCTGTTGCGCCTCCGCTAAACACTCCAGCAGTGTGGTGCAGTGTTCTTGCATCCGTCTCCTAGCCTATACGACTACATTATTTATTGAGCAGTCCTGCCCGACGAGAATCCGTGTGATCCGGTAGAAGAAGCTGCCATGTCACCGGCGCAGCTTTGACCAACTGAACCTAGAAAAAATTAAATGTCACCGTAAGTTTAGCAGGTATAAACATGCCCTAAGAGATTTTTAACGCTATGAGGATAATGAAGATAGATACAAATAAAATATTTTCTTCTTTCTTTCTTTCTAATGTGTTAAATCATTCCACGTGTAGCAACTCCGTCATCATTATTACCTACAAAACATGAATTGATAATTTAAATTAAAGTGTATTAGAAATTGTACATGTAATGTTATGTAGAACCAGGATATATCAAGGGTAAGCTTAAAGCAGTTGGTTAATGGCATGAATTAAATAAGGCTAAATGAGCTGACAGAAAGCAACCACAATAAATTTCAAAATATTTTTAATTAAAGTACTTAATACGTCTGCTATGTCCCGTGATCTGTTGCTTGGTTTATGAAAAAACCAGCTAATACAAACACGCACTAAATTGATGTTTGCAAGTCAGTTACACTGGCAAGCGTCAATTGCTATCATTATAATAACAGGAGTTCAAATTAGTCTAAGTTAATATTAATAAGTTTTTAATCAGACAGTTATGTAAGTATGTAAATTAATAAAATTCACTCGCTGTAGTTGGTAACGAACTAGTAGGTATTTTACATTTTCAGAGATACTGATGTCTTGCACATTTTTTCTTCTTTTAGCCTTTAAAAACTTTTTAAAAGCCTTTAAAGCCTTTTTAATCGTCTTGGTCTAGTTAAGCACCTTGGTACTCCTATCTGTATCCAAGTTAAGTTTCTTTTCAAAAGAATAATATATGTCTTTCAACTTTGTATTCAAATTAGTAGTAGATAATGAATATAACACATACCTAAGCTTTACAAAGTCATCAACGAAAAGGATAATCCGAATAGGTTCTTGGTGTGTGTGTCCAGCTCCGTGTGAAATGAGAGCTTCGTTTATATTAGAGCTGTTTTGTTTAAATTAAACGAAAATTGATTTACTAGAAATAAGAGAGTAGGTACCTGCACAGACTGAGGTAAGCCGAATTTTAGATTCGAAATTATCATTGTATGTACATAAATTAGTTAGACTTGCGATGAAAACGAATTTATTTTATGTACCTAATTATAGCACTAGTATTGGATAACTAGTTTCTTACGATTGATTTATCAATCCAACTAATCAAACCTCAGAATTGAAGAATTTCATTTGTATTCGTTTTAAAATGAAATAGAAATAATAATTGTTATCTATAATAACTAGATAAGAAATGAAAAGTATTCAAATAATGATTGTTTGTTTACTGGTCCAGTGGTTAGATATTTTATTTTAAATTTATTTTGAAGCAATTATCTGTTTATATTTTTTATAATTCAAGTACCTACAAACTAATTGACGGGCCTGTTGGTCTAGTGGTTAGTGACCCTGACTGCTAAACCCGAGGTCGTGGGTTCGATTCCCACCCAGGACAAATATTGTGTGATGAGCACGGTCATTTGTTCTGTATGTGAGTGTAATATATCTATAATATGTTTCTAATGAAAAATAAATATGTATGTTTATCAGCAGTCTGGTTCCCATAGTACAGGCAGGAGATGTGTGAGATATATTATATTATTATTAATTAAGTCCCTCCCCTATACCGCGCAACTAGTAGGTACCGGAGAATACGCTTAAGTAATTTTTGACCATGCCCCATGTGTTTGTTCTCGCGCGGACATTACTTTATTTATAATAGGTAGTTATATCCCTAACTCTGTTTAGAGCTCTACTTAATTAATATCCCACGTGCCTGTGATGGGGCAGCCGTTACAGTATTCGTTTCTTTAATCAGTTGAGTATTTCGGGCAAACGGTTGATAAACCCACTGCGCCCAAGCCTGGGATGACACCTCAGAGCTTTAATTTTTTTCATTTTCATTTAGTTCTGAACACTACTTATACATTGTATTGCAATGTTTACACTTAACCTGTTTTACATCACAATTGATGGATTTTATGAATCACTTGAGAAATGACAATATGGTAAACTCAAAACAATTCAATAACTCCACTTATTCTTTTTTAATTTTTTATATCAATTATAGCATTGATATAGTGTTGTTTTAACTCAATGAATTATAGTATGAACGTCATGATCATAGGCCGTTATACTACGCGTCGCTTATCTGGCGCAATACGTCACGAGAATGTCAAGGTCATCGGTGACGCGTATCATTAGTTTTTCCCCTACCAAAAATCGCTCAACGCGGTTAAAGAAGTTTTAACTTCAAAAATTAACCAAACATATACATAACAGAGTATCAGGGTAGGGTACCAAAGTCAAGAAAATAAAAAATAAATACAAATATATATAAGTTATATATTTAAATGAGATAGGGTATAATAACTTATTTAAAAGATTTTTATAGCATAAAAATGAGCAATGTTCGTGTCGGACCTCGTGCTGTTTCCGTCTTTTTGGTTCGTATATTGTCAATGCAGGACATACTGTTATTTCGAATTAAAGTGGCTTTATATTTATAAAATGCCTTAAGTTGTGCGCAACAAGCTTCCACATAATTAGTTACACATAATTACTACAAAATTTACTAGATACTTACTATACTTTAGCTATACGTACTTATTTATTTATAAACTTTTGTTAAATTTTAAAATGCTAAAGATGAATCTTAACGTTTTCGCCTTTGTATGAAATAGATCAAACTCAAACTGAGTTGATCTGTTTCATACAAAGATCAATTAAATAGTAGATAAAGTGGCGGCCGCGGTGACATCGTTCATTTGTTGGCATACTATATTATAATGCCTTTATACGTGATGCCAGTGGGTAAGTATTATAGATTGCTCGGAGTGACAGTGTATAGATAGGTAGGTAGAAAATGTATAAAAGCTATGCAAAATCGTGGAAGCGTCAATCGGTTCGCAGTTCAGCAGTCAACAAAGCATTTTTCAAAGAAAATATTTTGTAAACACGTCGCGTGACATGCCAACCTGCTACCTTCAAACATGAGAAAAGAAACAACAAGCTTACACATAGACACACACCATCCTGTTTAATCATTCCGTGGATTTTTGTGTTGGAAAACATGTACAGCTCGTGCTGTATTCATAACACATATTTGTATTAAAAATACCTCCTTAATAAAAAAAAAAACGGTCTATCTACGGTGAGGGGACTATCTAGGGAACGAAGTTCCTTTCGCTTTGTGATATTATGTTTTATCTTATAATATAATAATTCAGTTTATTTTTCGCTTTTTAGTGTTTTTAGGTAGGGAGTTTTTGTTTGATGATTTTTTTAAATCGGTTCAATTTTTTTTATATTCTTAATAAGATTGTTTATTTTTTCATTTTTTTTGTGTAAATAATCATGGGTACGTAACCATTTAGGAGTTGTACCTTACATCACCAGCTCATTAACACGAGATAATGACTACCAGACGCAAATACTAGAATAGCTTTAGGAAATATATGAAACATAATACTCGTACGTGCCTAAAAAAGTGTTTTGGAAATCGGTAAACAATTGACGGAGTAATTGGTGAACAAACATTAAAAAACATACATACAGTTTAACATAGAGCCTCCGGCAGGCAGGATCGGATCGGGCCTATAAATATTGCATATAATGATGTCCTGTGGTATAATCCTATCTACATAGTATAATAAAATACTCCATAGTGACACCACATTAGTAGTATTAGTAACATCTTATATCATCCGCTCAGAGCGTGTAATGCGCGATAAAAAAAATTGGTTCCATAAACACCCACAGATTATACAGGTAATATTTGGCTTGTAACCTGTAAACCTTGCCTTGGGGATGCAAACGAGATTATACCTAGGATACGCGTAATTATAAATCGCTTAGTAGCAGACTGGACTAATCAGTCATAAGGAGTCTCAAGGAATAGACTGTTGATTAAAATGTAAAAATGCTGAAATGAAGGTTGTATTAATTAATTGAAGGTTGTATAGATAATAGTATTGGAACGTATTTTATAGATGGTCGATACGTTATAGAGAAGGCTAATTCTCGTAATAAAAGTTGGGTCAAAATTTAATTTTGATCAACTCTCGATCTCGCATCTGTCGTAAAAGGTATTTTCGTTGTAAAATAGTAAAGTATTACTAAGACGCAGATTATCGATTAAATTTTAATTACAATACGATATATTCACATTACAGTCAACTTTGGATGTTTAATACTTTACTACGAAAATACCTTTTCTGACAGTTGTGAGATCGAAAGTTGATCGTAACTGAGGGCCGAGTGCAAGTTTATTTCACATCAACTCGCTTTCGACGGCGAGCGCGTTTAGCATTGCGATTGGTGGAGATTTCAGTAGGGGCCAATCTTAGCACCGAACGCGGTCACCGTGACTATCGGGTAGATGTAAAATAAACTCGCACTTGGGCCTCTGAATTGTCACCGAACTTTTATTACGAGAATTAGTCTTCAGGCCGTGTATTAGACAAGGGTCGCCATACAACACATTTTTATCTACCGTAACATGTAACTGGCGTGTTAAAACAGAAATAAATGGCGCGAAGAAAGGAGTTTGTTCTTATTTTACTAAATTGTCATGAGGTAAAGAACTAAACTGAAATTACTTAAAATATTTTTATTAAATTCGCATTTTTTTTAAGTAAATACATATGTCTACCCAGAAAAATGATACATAGAAAGTAGTATCTTACACAAACTAATACCGATCGTCATTATTATTCTGCTCTTTTCCTAATTAAATTTGGTAATTGTTTTTAGATAGGACAAGAAACACAGAAGAAATATGTAAGGATTAGCTACAGTTGACCAAAAGTGCTTTTGGCATTTATGCGTTCGTCGAATTGGATAAAGGGTTTTTTTAAACTTTTGGAAACCTAACGATTGTCACTCTGTCTAGGCGGTCAAGCGATAAGTCGGTATTGGAGCCACTAAAGCCAAATGTTGATCCGCTACGGAATCCTTATTATCAGGGCCTCGGTATATCCTGGGTATAAAATCCTCACAAAGTTAATATCACTAAAGGTGGTATGAAAGGTAGTACTAGGATAGTCTAGCTTGTAACTTGTAAGCTCTTTTACAACATGTACGAGTAGCTGCCGTCTGATCTCTTATCATATGTCAATAAGCCTTGCCAGAACACTAGGTTGCCACAATAAATCAGATGGCAAAATCAGGACCAAACGACGGAATTGAACGACTCAAGCACTGTTTATTAACTGGTATGTGTAGAGATCAGTGGCGGATTCACACGTATGCCGCCAGTCGGCTAATCAATTTTTGCCGCCCCTACTAAATTCTGCAATTCAATACCTTAATTTATAATCATATTAAATAAATGTTCTTTGTCAATGAAATTGCAATTCTATAATTTGTGTGCTACCGTCATCAGTTTTTTCCCTTTATTATATGGTATAATTGTGAACAAAAACGAAACGAGAATGAAAGTAGATCCTAGATAGTTTTTCACCTGCTTTGAGCAAGGAAACTTCTCTCACTCGAACAATTTGTTGCTGGTGTACCTACACAGAGCCTGGCGAAATGTTACATGCAAGTTCAGATAAATATTCTCCAAATTTTGTTTTTGCGGGAACGACAACTGACTTTAATAATTAAGAAACTGTTTTATTCAGTATTTTCTTGGACGAAAATATTTATTATTTTCAAAAAAATATTCGACACAACAATAATAAACCACCGTTTCTAGTTTTTCCAAATTTTTGATTAATTCTTTTAAGAATTTTGTGCAAGAATCTCTTAAACTTTTCCACGCATCTTTTCAATTTTCAATTCAATCTTCTCAATTTCATTAATTAGTTTTTGCCAGCGTTGTATCGAGCTAAAAAAAACATAGATTTTCTGTAGCATTTTGAAAAATAAGCCACTAAATTCAAAGAATTTACAGAACAAGGCAAGTAAAAAGCGAAAGGTGCTAGGTTTGAATTTTCGCTTGCATTGAACATGTTAGAGGCATTATCGTATGACTGTCCATGACAATCTTCAATAACGTGCTCAGTGTTTTGAGTTCCGAAATAATGGCGGCAAAAATTTCTTCAGCTTTATGACACGAAGGCAAAACTTGAGAAATGTTTCACACGATTTGCCTAATTCCAAAACGTATCTAATGACAAGGGTCAGTTGATCTACTTGATCTGGTGTTGAATCGATGATTAAAGAAAAATATTTTGCCCCACTTGAGGAACTCCGTATCTCGGGCCATGGCCGGAATTATGATACCTAGCGAGTGAATATTCTGATGGCCGTCCCGAGGTCCCGCCTTTGCTCTATCCACGCCGAGTATTCTGCCAGCACATAGAGTGTCGTGTCGCTCTGGCCATTGTAGTGGTGGCATCCAGACTTGGCTTCTTGCTTCTTTTCGGGTGATTACCTGCGTCTGCCGGTAGGAGAGGGTACCATGTGCGTGGAACTCTGCCGTCTCCTTCTGAAGGAGCCGGCGGAGCGGGACCGGGCCCGAGGTATGTCAGGGCACCAGGGACTTCCTTTCTAGGGTATACCTGGTTCCCTGGCTATTAGTACCAGAGACGGCCTGCGGTTTTAGTCGGTTCGTGTCCGACATGCCACCGACAGGTTGTATCCGAGGGGATTTCCGCACGGAAAAAAAAAAAAGGAGAGGGTACCATGTTTGCTTTCGAGCCAATTCTCCATAACGGGTCTTATTGCCACAACAACAGCGTGCCCGAATTAAGCCACCCCATGATTTATAACCCCCGAACGTAAAACTATCGTCCGGTACGGGAGATTTGGGAAACCCTGCGCGGTTCGAGTGATTTAAATCATACATAGGTTTAATAAAGTAATGCCAAGATTATAAATACTTGCATTTATATTCGTACACTGATGAATAGATGTCATTATTATGACAATAAAAATATATTAAACATACAAATTATGAGAATGATTAGTTTCCGTACCGCTATCTGTTTCTGGCGCACTTCTTTGAAAATGCCGCCCTTGTGCGGTGCACGCTCTGCACACTTCGCTTTTTGGTGTAAATATTTATTTTTATTTGTCAAAGAAAAAAAAGTGTTGGGCCAAATTTACGCCCCCTAGTAATTATAAATTTAGGTAGAGGGACTATATTTATATTATTGTAACAATATATAGTACCAGTGGACTGATGGAAACTTAACGATGATGTATGTATAATAATATAATAAATATGATCAATAAGTGTTACATACTTTTTTTCTAGCCTAACGAAACGAACAAATTGCACCGTCGGTGGTCAAAAAGCGATCGACCGCGTTATTGCCGTGCTCATACATAATAATATTATAGAAAGAAGAAGTTAAAAATTAAGGTTGCCTCCCTGAAGTAACAATTTTGGTACGCTTCTGATTTTCGTCATATAAAGATAATGCCAATGGTTTAAATTTGGCTAAACAAAAGATATTGTACTATATTGATAATGGGCTTAAGTCGAGATTTATAAGCATCGGTATCATAGTGTCAAAATTCCATTTTTGGTTCATAACAAACAAAACTTAATGTTAAACTTGTGTTGCTTCAAATTGAAACCTCTTTTAATTTAGAACCGATGTAAATTGGCAGTTGAAAAATAAGAGGATATCAATAAGCTACTGGTCAAAAGTAAAAAGAACAACCCTGCTTTATATAGTTCTATCCCTTGTAACAAAAATTAAAAGTATTTCCAATCTGAAAATCTGGTAACCAGCGCACTTTACGCTGAAAATTTTGCGTGTAAAATGCGTAAATATTCAAAATCTCATCTCTAATCTGTTGGTTTCGATTTCGGTTGCTAGAATACATTTAATACTATTGTACTTCATAGGTTCTAATTACGCGTAAGGAGAAGGAAATTGCGCAGTTATCAAATACAGATATACCTTCGAGGTATTTTGAAATTGTATTTATATCACACGTCATTTTCAGCTTTGGAGAATGTAATTTCCATAATTGTTAAGTACTTGTTCACAAACAAATTATAATGTTATTTTAAATGAATTCGAACATGTTTAGGCGTTATGCTACAAAGGATGTTAAGGTTTAGGACCAAACAGGAGTTGAGTTCTGGTGAGATTACATGATTTAATTCTTAGAATTTAAAATCTAAAATCACGTGTCCCGGTGGTCCAACGGCTATCTTAATGTGATATTACAATATTATTAATGTTGAGGCTTACGCGCGAATGTCGTCGGTGCGTCGTCAGTTGCCCGCGAGGATTCCAGTCAGTGGATGTTTACAGTCCAGAGCTCCGGTTTCATCATTAGCATCGACGACCGACTCCACTAGCCATCAGTTTGTTGCCAGCACTTGGCCGATTCGAAAGTGTAGTGTTAAGTATCTTAATAGCTGTTGACCACCCTCGTACATGATTCGACTTTAATAAATTAGTTACTTTTGCCATATAACATTTTTGGCGATAAATGATAATCGTTTTTATTGGGAATATTTTCTTCGATTAGTAGGATTACGTATACTGGTGATCAACCCACTTCGAGAGGGTGAGTTTTATTACTTTAGAGTCGACGTGGTGGTTTTTTGTATACTTTAAATCTTTTGGGTCCTTTGATTGGTCCAATATGGATTTGAAATTTGAACTTCTTCTGTATTTAGACCTGAACATTTTAATTTGTTTGATTAGACAAAGCTAAAATGGTTTCTGCCATGTTCTACATTGAGGATAAATAGATAGATGTATGAAAACATCTCATGGGATGTTTTTTTTTAAATCGGGAATTCAATTTATAAATTAATAATTATCTTAATTAATATCATTTAAAGACACTGAGAACTACGTTTGTCTGTTTTATAAAGGTACACCTTTCGTATGTTGTTTATAGGGTGGAATATAACCGCAATAGAAGTGAATCCTACTATCTTGACTAATAATATAGATGCGAAATGAGTTTGTTAGTTTGGCTATTAAGTCACACACGTCTTTACAAACTTTGGAAATCAACAATGGATTTGTATGATTTTTATAATAGAGTCTATCAAATTCTAAATTGCATTGAATCATTTAATCTGTTGCCGACATTGAACTGCTATGGCCGATGTTCTATTAGAAATTTAGTAATAACGTTTCATTCAAGGACCAGGTGCATAAAAGTATTACAAGCTTATTAAAGAAAAATAAGGACATGCAAACTAATTCGAAAGTAACCCAAAGAGGAAATCACAGCTACACAATTTATTATGAATACATCGGTTTAGCTACTTATAATTTTAATAAGAAAAACAATGATGAGAGCATCCCAACTGGTAACAGGTAGTGAAATTTTAAACTTGCATTGAATACAAGCTGATTTAAAACACAATCTTGGGAAATTCTTCTCTATCTATGTACATGTCATTAAATAGAGAGATATTTTGATTAATAATTTATTTATTCTTTGTAATTCTAAATTCAAACCATGGCATTACTTATTAAAATTTGTTTGTAACTATCATGTGTTTTTTGACTAAATTTGCTTAAAGACGACCGGATGGCGTAGTGGTTTGTGTATTCCGCTATTCCGAAGGTCGCGGGTTCGATTCCCGCTTAAATCAAACATTTTAATGTTTGATTCAGTCTGGTGGTTTCTATGTATAATATGTACAAAAAAAAGTGTGTACCTATGGATTTATATCAGTTGTCTGGTACCCATATGGACTAGATGGCGTTGTGTGAATGTGGTAGAATAATCTCTTAATCAACCATGGCGTATGGCATATGGCATGCGCCATGGTTTGATTAAAATACGAATTCTTATTCAACTGTGTTTTAGTAAAATATTATTTCTTTGTTGGTAAACGAGGATACGAGACCATGGATGCTAATCAGAACCAGTGCCGATAGTAACTCGTAACTAGCGATGAAACGAATTGCTGTACGACCAGATATAGGACGTTGAATGCACGGCCAAAATGTTGTCGATTGCCTATTCCGAATCTCGGCAATAATGCCACACATTGCCGTGTTAGAAACAATTACATAATAATAAAACTGGGAAAAGTATACTGAATTAACATGACACCAGGGCCACGTCGACTGCCTAATTTATGATAAACGCTTTAGAACTACTTATTTGATGAAATTAAAGTTGAATGAATTAGACATACTTTTTTTCTTGTTCTTTACAAAACAATTTGGTAACAGTTTTTCATTCAAAGAGGAGAACAGAGAGGCGGATGTATCTCGCGAAGTTGTTGATGTTTTCGAATACTGAAATGAGATAGAATGGTACTATCGTTGTTGATGACTGATCATCAAAGCTACCGTTGCTATTGATGATAATCAAATATACGGGTATAGTTAATTTACTTTAAAATCGGTTTTAAATTTGATTCGTGGGCTCTTTTAAAACAAACAATTAAATTTATGCAAAACTTTTGGATGATGACAACCATAACTAAACTGATTTTTTTATTTAATCCTTATGTATTTTGAGTAAAATAGAAATAGTTCATAAGCGGCGAATGCGAAACTTGAGCTTTAGGTACTGCTGAAGGTATATCTACTTTATTTAAAAATTATATGAGATGTTACCTAAAGCTATGTAGAAGTCAAATTAAAGATAAGGGAATTATTAATTTCACACGTTTATTCTAAACAGACTATTAAGTCGTATATAATATGTTATTCTATAACTATAGTGTGAAACTGAGGGTTTGAATAGTTAGTTAGTAGTTAGTTTGAATAATTAAATAAACTTAGAATGAATAAAAAATATAGTTATATTGATTACTAAGGCACTAATTAAAATTGACATTTAGTCTTGATTAACTATTACTATTAATAAATTAAAAATAATAACCCTCCTACTTTTTAATTTTTCTTTTCGATTTCAGAAAGCATAGCTGTGACAAAATGCGTGCAATGTGATCAAATGCCTTTAACGTTTTCAGAACCAATGTAAGTTAAGAAACATTAACGTTTCCGTGAAAGTGGAATCCGCAGAAGCAACACGAGAAGCCATTTTCCAGTCATACACTATTGACCTTAAAACAAAGAGCCATTATACAGTGACAGTACAATGAAATGTAATGCGGAAGTTTAAGTTGATGGGAATTCGACTTTATTTGTGGATGAATACTGATTGAAATTTAATGTGAATGAGAAATGAAAGAAATATTCATATGAATACTACAGATAAATTTATCTTTCGACAGAAGTAAAGAATAATAATAAATTTAAATTTAAATTTATTAGTCAAGAACCATTCAATACATTACATGTCACCAAAGTATTGATAAAAACATATTATTTTTGTTTTAGTTGATATGGTAAACGTTGTCAGCTGTAGTAGTATGAACTGTGTGACGGCTTAAATAAAAATGAAATTATGTTACATCTGAGAATTTGAATATAATTAAAAAGTATATTTGATTGCATGAACTTGAAATAAGACCATACACATCTCTAGTGAAAATAAAATTGTATAAAAAAAAAGTTTGGCGGCGTGAAAGAGAAATTAAAGAAATATTCATATCATTCATATTCATACCTTTCGACACAAGTGAAAGATGTTACATCTAAGAATTTAATCAAAAGATAACATTTCATTGCATGAAGTTGAAAAGAAAAAGGAACAGAGACATAGGAAAGCATCGCCTGTTTTATTTTATTGAAAAAATATCCAAATATTTTACATTTCAACTAGTATAATAATTGAAGAATACCTTAAGCTCAAAATCAGGGAAAGTATAAAGTAAATTAGTGAAATATAATGGGAAACCTCTTTGAAATGGGCGGATATAATTTCAAAAAAATATATTTCGGCCTAGAAATTGTTAATGTATTTAATACTATGTTTATTTTCTATTGCACTGCGCTGCTTTGAATTGTGGAAGATTCTAAGCAAAGTGAAGAAATCAGGAGTGTTTTAAAGCAAACACAGTAGTGTGCAATGCTAAAGTTTAACCATGCATGTACTTACTTTGTTTGTTCTGAAATATTCTCAATTGCACCAGTTCCAAGCCTCGTTTGAAATGTCTGCAGTGTTAAGAAGCCTTAGGGTAATGTATAAACAACAGGAATGTTATGTACAGTATACGTTTAATTCTATATGTAACGTTTTTGTTGTCTTAAATTGCTCTCCGCACGTCTGAACCAGAGTGAAGAAAACTTTTAGCAAGGCTTTGTTACATATTGGCGTTGTTGCAACTTTTGTTACAAGGCGTTGTTGGTACCAAAAATTATTGTAAACCAAAAAAAAAAACACAATAATTAAGAGTTCCACCCCTTCCTGGTGTCCTACTACTGTTACCAATCTTAAACTGTTGAAATTGAATAGAATTTTTATGAAAACGTACCCGAGGGCTTTACTGAAGCCACTAAAGATTCATTTAAAAAACGTATGTTTTGTTTCCGACAGATATGATCCCACAGCTCTAGAAGTAGTTTAAAAATGTCTTTATTCAAGAATCAGAAAATGATCAATGAAAACACGCTTTAAGTGTTTTAAACTCTTCAACTGGCGCTATTGTAATTAAATTGTGAACCTGTTTCCTTTTTAATATAATTTTTCTATTTTTCGAAGCTAGATAAGTACTTTTATAATAAAAATTTAAAGAAGTATGAATGATTACTAAATTAGATAGCGTATAAAAATAAAAAATCTGTTCACTACAATATAGAAGCGCTGATTTGAATCTGATTTGAGTATAAATTTTGCAGCTTTATTCAGATATATAGATTTACAAAATGACTGAATAAATATAATACACTGTGACACTTTTTGCCCCGCACAACAAATGTATGGAACAAATTATCGCCTGCGATATTTCCGAACCGATACGAGCTTTAAACCTTCAAGAAAAGAGCATACTCATACCTCAAAGGCCGGCAACGCTCTTGTGACTCTTGAGCTGCAGGCGTTCACGGGCGAGGTAGTCACTTTCCATCAGATGACCCGTCTGTTCGTTTGCCCGCAGTAACATAAAAAATATAAACTTCTGCGGTCATAAGTGCATATGATTTAAGTCGGCGCGAATCCCACAATATCCATTTTTGTTAAGCTTTGTACACGAAGAACAGCCATTTGTGTTCATGAAACTGAATTTTGCGTTTTCCAGCAGATGGTATAAAAAGAATATTATTCGGAAAGAGGTTTATATGATGGATAACATTTGTAGTGTTTCAGTTCTTACTACTTTCTAAGGATTGCTTGACAAAAGTTAGAGGAAGGCCGGCGGATGTCGAAAAGCTCAACAAAGCTATCAACTAGAATATCTTCGATTAAACTGAAACATCGGTAATAAGCTTTTTCATGGTATTTTATTTTTTAATTTTCACCCTGTTAGGAGACTTAATCACGCAGAATAAAGAAAAAGGGTAGAGTAAGGAATATTATTGAAGATGCATATGAAGTGACTTGCCGAAAACTTCTACGTATAGTGGCCTGGTGCAGCATTCATGCCGGTGGTTTCACCGTGTTGTCTGTTCTTCTAAAACGGTTGTTACGCAATCCAACAAATAGTGCTCATAAGTAATAAAATATGTTTTCTTTTTTGCAGTAAAATTAAACCCAGTTACTCCAGAGCGTTATTATTCCAAGTCAGGCTTGCATAATCAACTAGAAAACTGTGACCGTTAAATAGGACCCACTATTTCTTTCTATTACCGTGATTGGAACGAGTTATAAGAAAAAGGAAGCCCGTAACAGGTGCCTTATTTGATTTTCATCTTGTGAGTGTGACTTTTAAGATTTATTTGTTAAATAGATTATGTGGTTAAGTCTCGAACGGGCCCTTACGTACTATAACATGAAATAGCTTTTCAGTGTTAAGGCTCCGGTAATAATAAACCTCGTACCTACATGACTGCATGGATGACTAATTGATCACAGTGGTCGCTTCGTCACTACAGCACCTTTTTTTTCCCTCGGGAAATCCCCTCGGATACCACCTGTCGGTGGCATGTCGGACTCGAACCGACTAAAACCGCACGCCGTCTCGGGTACTAATAGCCGGGGAACCAGGTATACCCTAGAAAGGAAGTCCCTGGTGCCCCGACATACCTCGGGCCATCTACAACAACAGGTAGACGACCCCCCCGTGTGGGAACCGCATGTTCCCTCTGCTCCCTGGAAGCGAGCGCGCTCGCCGCCACCCCGGCCTGCTTCTGCTAGGGTGACAGATGGCCTCACCTGTCACCCCCAGGCCTGCGCTTATGGAGGACGGAGGTCGTTCTGCGACCTCCGGCGCCTGAGTCGCCTGCGGTACCTGGCCCGTTCCCGGGCCGGGAGAGTCCTAAACCTCTTCCGGTCCCGCTCCGCCGTTCGGCAGAGTTCCACGCACTCTCGCTCCGCACGATAGTCGGGCTATCGAGAACTCCCACTCCGGTGGCCGCCACGAGGTCTCGCCTCTGCACAACCCACGCCGGGCACTCTGCCAGAGTGTGGAGAGCCGTGTCCACGGTCTGGCAATCGCAGTGGTGGCACTCAGGCGTTGGCTCCTTGCGGATCAGACACAGGTGATCCCCGAAACATCCTTTCCCAGTGATCACCTGCGTCAGTCGGTATGAGAGGGTCCCGTGACGCCTCTCGAGCCAATCCTCCATAATGGGTCTTACCGCCGCGATGACGGCGTGCCCGAGTCACTACAGCACCTAGAATGTTTTGGATTAGATTTTCACATTGGATAAGAGTTTAAATGACCAACAAAAACTTTTCCTGAGGCTGAGCTTTTATGTAGCTATTTTTTGAATGTTTGTAAAGGCGCCAGCGTAACAGGAATCATTCTTAGAGCGGGAGGCATACTAGGGGAGCCCATGATGCTAAATAGGGATTTACTCGAGCGTCAAGGGTATCCATTGCATTTGAAAGATTAGGTAATAGAACTAATAAAATTTATATAATGTATCCACTTACATCGGTGGGAAAAACTTCTACAGGTTTTCTAAAATCTAAGGGGAGGAAATCGAAAAAAAAATATTCGGGTGCATCAGATATTTTGTTAATACTCCCATCGACAGGTCTGTAGCGAATTGTTGATAATGCAAACTGCAAAATCGAAAAAACGCCATTGCGATTTTATACAGACGGTTCAGCTTGATGTTCCTCTCATAGTAGCCAATAATCAGACGATGTTTTTTCAGGGTATTTTAAATCTGACCGTAAATATGAAATTCCTTCTAAGGGCTTTTTAAATTGTAAAGCCTAACAAACCAATACCAATTCCAGCCCTGGCGTCAGCCTTATGATTACTTTATGTACACATGGTCTAATGCTGGATATAGATAGTTTCGTAGGAATTTATCATATATGTAACATGTCTCAACAGCATACAGCGGTATCCAGAACTAACACAAGCACTATTTGTGCTTTCTACGCGGTGTACATTTTAATTACGGGAAACATTGATATAATTGTGAAACGGTTCTGTCATTCTAAGTTTAATTTTGAATTATAGCAGTGCTTTTTAGAAATCGAACATAGGCATGGGACACCATTTAAAGTATAATATTCCTAATGAAAGAGATCGTAGATTTTTTTCAACTTGTGTATTTGAGTATTAACTGTTTACAACATTAATAGCTAATCGTTTTACTATTGCAGACAAGAATATCTGAAGCCGTTTTGCTGTTTGATAGGAGCCCTTTTTAACGAAGACAAAGTAACACATTTTTGTTATATGCTTAGTAGTATCATTTGCTTATACCGCAGACATGGAAATTATACCTTATACCTTGAGTTATGAGATTCCTGGAGCATGAAAAGTGAAACTGGATTTGCAGAACTATTTACATGAATACTTTAATACATAGTCGTGTTATGAAGTTGGTATTAAAAGTAAATAGGCTTTTGTGAATATTCATATCGAGTTTTCTCATACGAATGAGAAAACTTCTCGTAGATCCTATATATTAACATAGTTAGCGGTACCCTGTGCCACGCTTCGCTGTGGCGCATTGTGTGGTGGCAAAAAAAAAATTAGATAAAAACCATCTTTGCAGTATGTTCTATGTCATATCAAAAGTTGAGCTTAATCAGTGCAGAACTTTTGAGTTTTTTGAAAACCACACAAAACAACTTAACATTTTTATAAACACAATATAGATGAGCTTATTATACTAATACTTATTATACTAATACTAATACTATAAGTCTGACGTCATACCACTACAGTAGCAAATGTTTGTATTGTAAATTCGATTCAAAATAAATAGAAAAGTAATTTTGAATTAATTACAAATTATGCTAGATATAGATAGATTCCAAATTTTATTTAAGTTTTGTTTTTTGGGTATTTGGAATTCTTCATATTCAATTTTCTTTTATCTTTTACTTTTACTCACATTTCTACTTGTGATTTTAGTTCATCAGTATTAACAACAATAAGATTACCCTAAAATGCATAAACCTCTGCAAGTAAGCGAAAAGTAAGCTTTAAGCAAGCTTACTTTTCGCTTACTTGCCGAGGTTTGTGAATTGGAGGCCAGAAATATTACTAACTCTCTTCTCTCTTTAGAAAGCTACAAAGTAAAAGTAAATATAGATGCAAGCTTAAAGCAAATACTTTTCACTTACATAAACGAGACGAGAAAGTTAGGTTCTGATAAAAAGTCGCAACTAGATTGCAGTAGAGTCATTTTTGGCACACCTGTCTGAACGTAGTAGGGGCAACCTACATAGTTGATAGGTACATTTATATTCATAAGCTATGTAATTTAATCATAATGTTTTAAATTTAAAGTTTTCACATGTTTTCTTAGTAGAGTCACTGTTGAAGCTCCTTTTGTAAGGTTAATTAAATAATAAACGAGTTTTGTTTTGTAACTTGTACGGTTTTTATTTAATTCTTGGAGTTTTGTTTTATTTCAATTTGCTGTCGTTGCTTTGTTTGTTTTACCTATCTTATAAGTCTTATATTCTTCAAATAAGCTTTGGTCCCTGTAATATTAGAAGTTACATGGAGATATGCAAATATCTTCAAATAAAACATGTTTCTAATAACTCGTTACGCCACGGTTAGCCGCTTGCTGATCTACAATCATCTAAGATCTGCTGGGGTGCTCGATAACAGCGGTAGGCAGTCTTTTAAGTATTCATAAATCCCTTGAAATAGAATTTCAGCATAACACGTCAACGTTAAGTGAGGTACCAAATATTAATAAAGTATATATTTTTGCCGTTGCCTATCACCTCAGGGTGATAGGCAACGGCAAAAATATATACTTTTATTCTATTACAGATTAAGTACATGCTATAATCCGATGAAAAATCTAATGTATCATATTTCATCAACGTATTTTTATTTTATGTTATAATATGCCTAAAATTTACTTGTCTATGATAAATTATTTAAACTGAGAAACGGGTAACGCTTAATATTCAAATTACATTTACGATGCTAATATGTGAAGTGTGTGTTACTGCTTTGAACCCTGTAATTGGATTTGTAGGAATAGAACAATAAGTCTAGTGATACCCAGGACAAATATTGTGGAATAAGCACGTTCATTTGGAATAGATCTGGGTGTAATTTATCTATCTATAATATTTATATTACATGAGTTTAACATTACGTTTTGTGGTAATGTGATTATGTTATGTGATAACATTATGTTACATGAATATGTTTATTTGCCCTAAGGCTTGCCCCTATCACAAAAATTACTGTCGGCAAAATGTGGGCGATTGATACTTCTCTGACTACTCCTTCAGGTGCAAAACACGTGAATGTATGTACGTGTTTACACAACACCCACGCTAGAACTGATCAATCAATATATTTCGCTCGTGAATGTACTTTCAATTATTCTCAGACAAGTTCAATTATTATCTTTTCATTTCGCCTTAGTAATTTATCGTCAAGAGATCTCTCTTAATTTATTGTCGATATAAAAACAAATGAATTATGTAATAATATTAACCTCAGCAAGGTGTGGTATGTCAAGTATGTGAAAAATGGAGCATGACATAATAGGTTGTCATACGTCATTTTACCTTAGATTTCGTAGTATGGACATGTCATTGTGAGTATGAGACGAAGATATGAGCAAACTGTGCTGTAGAAAGTTTTACTTATGGAATTTGATGATTGGAGACAATAGTAGAGGACGATCTAAAAAAAGATGGAAGGACTAAGGAGTCTACGAGACTTCGACTACTTTTTAACATGGTCATGATTTAATACACTAATAGAGACTGCTTTATTTTGGTAAAGAAAATCTGATATTTCTACCTGGATATCTTGGTGACCAGGTGGGCAATCTTGCGATCCTTTTGGTAACCAGGTTTACAAGGTTTGAAGTCGTCTTGGCCATATTGGTGAATCCATTTATTGCAAACTGCATAGAACATTTATTAATTAGGGGTATTTATATTAGGGGTTAAAGTATGAAATTGCCGAGTTTTACTGAAAAATTGAAACTGTTTTTTTTTCTAGGATGTAACATACTCGTATTTATTTCATTAAAATATTTATCCTCATTATCCATTCATTGCTGCCATCTAAATGGCAGTTCATTTAAGTCTTTATTATTTTTTTTTTTGAGCTCTGGGGATCTAGATTCGACAAACTGTGTAAAAGCATTTTGTAGTGCCTCCTGGGAAGATTTTTTTATCACGCAGATAATTGTCCAAATCACAAAAAATGTCAATTGGAGCAAGGTCTGGCGAGTACGGAGAATGATATATGGTTTGTAACTGCAGCCCCTGCTGAGTTACAACGGTTTCTCGTGCAGTGGTGAGGTCTTGCGTTATCATGGAGCAATAATGGTGAAGACCGATTCACGAGTCGAGGCTGTTTTACTATCAGTTTCGCCATCATTTTGCTACCACCAAACAGTTACCATTACCTTTTTATTGGCAAGCTTTGCCTTAGGGCACTGTTGCGGCGTTTGACCTGGGGTCAGCATTTGCATTTTCCGCATACGGTTTTCGTAAAAAAAAAACATTTTTCGATCCAAAATTCCTTTGTTTCTGTACCGATTCAACAAGGCAACATAAGTTTCAACACGCATTTCTCTCTACAAATCAGTCAAATTATGAGACACCCTTTTTTCATGAAACTTTTTTTATTGATTTTATGCAAATGAGTCAATATTGTAGGTAGGGTAACGTTGACCCATGGTTAAACAATTCCTTGTTAGTTCGACTCGGATCGCCTTCCACCATCTCCTTCATTTCAGCTTTATTCACCTGTGAGGGTCCTCCACGTGGTCCGATATTCAAGTTCAAGTTTCCAATTCAAGTTCAAGTTTAAATCAAAAACGCACGGTGCGTTCATTAGCAGTCTCCTCTCCAAACGCAGCGAGCCGATTCTGCCGCTTTCCTTTCGCGTCGGAACTCATATTAAAAAATGACTCGGATTTTCAAAGTATCCATTTTTCACGTCTAAGCTGAATAAAAAACAATTGAAAGTCGAAAATCGAATATTGCACATTTCTTAAAAGAAAAATCTGATAAGTATCATGTGAAAATCTCACAGCATGGTTTTATGTCAATTCAAAGTATCTATTACTATACAACGGCACTTTCATACTGTAACCCCTATTATTTCTGGCTACAGAGTCTTTGAGACTTTGAGAGACATGCAGACAGACGTATGTTTGTTATGTGTTAATCATATTAGTAATTAAAAGTCGACTTTACAGTTAGCTCTTAAAAATTATAAAATGCATCTCTTAAAATAGTAAACAACAAAAAAAACTAGCTAGTTGTTGCTTATGTAAAATTCATATTCATAGTCGAATGTACACAGTAAATTTGAACATTAAATAAATGTACATTAAATAAATAAAATGAGTAAATACAATATTTACTTGTTTTTTTTTTAAATTAGCTTACTGCCTTTTTGCTAATGCCTATTAATAAGTGAACATGTTGGAAAAAGTAAAAAACGGTTTTGGATTGCCAGAGGGCAAATGGCAATCCAAACCAACATGCCCAGAGAAATTAACCGATTAAGTTTAAAATCTTTAACTCCATCCAAGTCGGAGTGGCACCATAGTACTCTATTGTGGTCGATATTTTGTATGACTCGTATATTATCTTTCTAAATATGTGTCCATTTCTAGAGCTTACAAGGCTCGTTATTATTTTAAATTATATTTAATATAGATAATATTTATCGCCATTGATAACAAATGATAATAAAAACAATTAAACTTTTAACAACATTTAAAACAAAAAACGTTTGTTTTCGGCATCGGCAATTCTCAGTATCTTATCTTAAATTACAAAAGAAATAATAATTGTTTCAAAATAGTTATCTTAGTTTTTATTGCGTTACATTATGTATACAAATGAAATTAGTTGCCCTGACTGACTGATTCATCACCTAAACCACTTCAATTCATCGTCAAGCATCAAAAGCCTTTAATAGTTCACTGTTGGACATAGACTTCTCTTTAGAAAGGTGGTTTTAGCCTGTATACGACGCTGGCCAGACGGCTTGGTAAGGGATTTGAAATAGGAAAAGAACACAAAAAGAAACAGTAATAGTAAGTAGATGTTTTTAAATTACATTAAACCTTAGTTATAGATTTTGAATATATATGTGTAACTTAATATTATACTGACTAAATCAGAATTAAAATCGTAATTTTAGCAATCTATTCAAAGTATTGATAATCAGAATAACGTTTTTCAGACCGAGAACCCATCGAGCATTTGATTTTTCGGACGTAAAAAAATCGGAAAACAAACAAATCGCATTTACGACGGTCGATAAAATAAATTTCGTGAATTTTAACAATAGACATTATAATTCTTAGTTCTCTAATCTAATATTTGATTCAAGGTTCATACCCCATTTTGAGCCCAGCAAAACAGGGCAACCGGCATACATGTGCATACGGCACTACAGTGTTGCGGTATCTAACTCTCCTGCACCATTAAAATTGGACCAGTAAATGGCAGCACCCTTCACTGGGGTTACTCTCACACCAAGTTCCGGAAATACTGTTGCTCCACCTCGTGCCACATCCGATAACTACAGTAAAACACAGATTGATAAGTAATATACACTTCGATAGATTTATATGTGTAAGTGGTTATGTGTCCAAATCAGTTATGTTTGTTTTCAGTTTTAGCTTGTTATCAGTTGTTTATATAAAACATTATAGTTGATATTCTGTCACTGATAGTTTAAAATATTTCAGTAATTTATCGCAATGAAAAATAAAAAGTTAATACAATATTCTAGTCAAATACGTAATTCTAAATGTGTTACAGAGGTAACGTTAAAGAAGTGAATCGATGGATATAATTTGATAAATAGTCTACAGAGGTATTTCGCTCCACTGAATGCTAACAAAGTTCAGGTCACATTACTTCGAAGTTAATCTAAAAACTCGTGACTGTGAGAGTAAACACTTACACACGTATCTATCCTCTGATTGGTTGCTTAGAGGCCCTAGTGCAAGTTTATTTCACATTAACTCGCTCCTCACGGTGACAGCGTTCGGCGTTGCTATTGGCCCGCACTGAGACCTTAGTGCGAGTTCATTTCACATCTACTTTACCGTCACCGTCACTGAAATCTTCACCGATTGATATGAAATAAACTTGCACTAGGCTCTCTAAAATTTCTATAACTAAAATTTCCACAAATCACAACGCCAAACGCGCTCGCCCTAAAGAGTGAGTTCAGGTGAAATAAACTCACACTAGGCCTCAACAATACAAATAATACTCACTCGTATATGTGAATAAAGATATGACTTGGACAGTCCAAGCTTAAGTCGTATATTTTTGAAATCATATAAAAGTACACTGTAGCCTGTATCCTCCAAGGGGTGAGCACAAGTG
The DNA here is from genome assembly GCA_902825455.1 of Arctia plantaginis. Classification (NCBI taxonomy): domain Eukaryota; kingdom Metazoa; phylum Arthropoda; class Insecta; order Lepidoptera; family Erebidae; genus Arctia; species Arctia plantaginis. The sequence goes on from CADEBD010000337.1 coordinate 11,684,126, forward strand.
TATTCAACTCCCAATTTTAGCCAAATATAATTTGGTCTGATACACGTAACAAAAACAAGCTTCTTTGCGTTAAACTACTATTTTGGTAATCAAAATAGAAAATCCGAAGAAAAATGTACAAAAAGGTAGGTAAGAAGGGAAACCAACGTAGGAAAAGGGTGAGAGTGTTTCGAGCAGGTCAGGGTCTCTCGTTCTTGCAGGTGGGTCAATTGATGGTAAGTGATGGTACAACCTTCAGCTACAAACAACAAAACTTAAAACACCTAGGATTACTGTAACTAAAGAGACACAAGTCCATGACTGGCCTTGGTCCGCCCCCCCAGCAATAGGGGGTTTGGGCTATTGGTGACTTCACTCACTCAGTGAAAAGCTTAAATGAGGTTTATATTCTAAAAATGGCCGCCGGGATCTGTTTTATTAGAAGATACAAGCAACAAGTAAAAAGCAATTAAAGAATTTATTGATACCCCTTTTCACTCGGTTTGGACTGGCTAAGCCTGACTCTACCACGATCACACT